>VWZS01006638.1:1162448-1280019 GCA_013397075.1 Rhabdornis inornatus
AGGAAGGAAGGAAGGAAGGAAGGAAGGAAGGAAGGAAGGAAGGAAGGAAGGAAATAGGAGAAACTGGGGCCATGTAGCCCTATGCTCAACCGGGACAGTGAGTGCTGAGAGCTGGGCTTTGTTCCCAATAGTATTTAAGCACTTTGTGATAAGCAGTCTTGTATAATATACAGAAGTAATCCATAACTGACCCATAAGAAATCCTGTTCCTGACTTAGCTGGTGTCATCTGAGTGGTTTGGTTAATTGTATTACATAAGCATCTCTATTATAAAACACATGATACAGGATGACCTTCTCTGAAAGAAATAATTACCAAACAAGTTTGCCAATGGCTATAACATATTCAGTTACTATAAGCATATGCCATTTCGTATCTTTTACATCCTGGTTAATCTGATTTTGGAGAATAAGTTTTTTAAGACATTGCTTAGAAATAGATCTGAGAAGAAACACAAATAAATAGCTGTATATTCAAACAGTTCGTAACTAATCTTGTTCCAAAGTGTTTTGTTTGTTTATTTGCCTGCATTGGGGGGCGTATTACATTATTTCAATAATCACTCCGTATCTTTGCAGCTGATTCCACATTTACTTGAACTTCTGGGAGAAAACTTTCTTTCTTCAGCACATGTACAAGTTTTCTCATATTGCTGCAGTGATTTCTGCTTGAACCCAAGCTCTTAGATCTCCTCTTTCTAAAGAAGAAAATGTGCCCAGTTCCGTATAAGTAAAATAAAATATTTCATCAATTGATTATTTCTGCATTCTCACCCAAACCTCACTGAAATCAACAGGAATCTTTATGTGTCTCCAGAGAGCTTTGGATTGCTTTTTCCAACAGCCATTTGTGTTCTCCACTGGATGCAATGGTACATTTGCCACACAGCAGCTTTGAGTTTGAACAGCATTCTGTTTGGCTGCTGTATGAAACATTTGGGAGTTCCCATGACAGCCTTGTTGAAGTCTTGTTATAAACAAACACAACTCTAATATACTTTTATCCAACACCTTCTAGAACTTAAATGCCAAAAAAATGGTATAGATTAGAAACGTCTATGATAACTACTGATGGTTACAGTGAGCATTCACAATTTTTTCTCAAGCTTTAGCTTTTCAGTAAAAACACCTTTGCTTTATGCTGAAGGACTTCAGGCTACATCACACAGGTGACAATAAATAGTTGTGTGGAATTATGGTC
This sequence comes from Rhabdornis inornatus, assembly GCA_013397075.1. NCBI lineage: Eukaryota > Metazoa > Chordata > Aves > Passeriformes > Rhabdornithidae > Rhabdornis > Rhabdornis inornatus. The sequence goes on from VWZS01006638.1 coordinate 1,163,649, forward strand.
ATTACTACTGCAACTTAATCCTGTTGCTATTCTTCGGAGCTCTGACAAATTGTTTGACTTTGCCTTAGAAGGATCTCACATTTGTAAAACAGGCCTATTATTTGAAACTTCTTAAAAGATGTTGGAAACATCAAGACAGACTCAAAACTCTCTTGGATGACACTTGCATACGACTGCATGAGACAGGTGCTAAATTGTGGAAATATTTACAAAATAAATATGTATTTGGAGAAATTTCAGTCTACGCCTGGAAATGTTTATCCCAAGCTCTTCACCACAGCTCTGTATGTACTGCACATAATTCTGCAGAAGTGACCTTTACATTTTAGACACCCAAATCCTTAGGGAAGGCCAACATGAATACATGCAGAGGAAAAGAGAGGGCAAAAGGAGCCCTTTGTTCCACACAGGTCAAATACAAAGTGTCAGTGAGCTCAGGCTGTATTGTTTATTAAAAAGAGGAGGGAGAGTAACCACAAGGTGAATACTGTTGGATAGTTGGGAAGAATATGCCAGAGCCAGTGTTGAATGCAGTGCTGAAATACAATCACTGCATGGCTTTCCTAATGCAGGGTACATTCTCAATATGCACAAGGCTGATGCATCAGCTTCAGAGACAAATGAACTGAAAGAAGAGGTTTTAAGCAGCACATACCTAATTGTACCAGTCCTCTACTCTGGGTTAATTTCATCTCAGTGATTCCAGCCATTACCAACAACTGACTTGCACCAATCTGACACCATTGTGCGGTTTGGAGAGGATTTAATGGTATGCAATCACATTTACTAATTTCATGTTTACTTCCCTGCTGTTCTGTCATTCACCCAGCCAGGAGGAGTGGAATTTCCTCCCACAGCTGTGGTGCTTTGAGGAGCCATTAACTGCAACCCAAAGCATGTTCAGCTGCATGGAGCAGCAGCCAGCCCACAAACAGCTCTGGAGGGAAGGCTGCCATCGGGACCACCTGTCCTGTTCAAGATAGTCCCAAAGGTACTGTTGGGTTCTTGACTACACAGATGTTATGAAGATCACCTGGGGAAAACAGAAGATGTCTGTGTGCATACACAGCTACAGCCAGCTGATTGCTTCACGCTCTTGACAGGAAAGGCTTAGAATAATTCTCTTTTTGCAATATGTCCCTGTCAAGTTTGACAATGTGGTTTTCTTCTGAGCAGTCTGAGATTACAAAGGAAAACATAAAATTATGGTATCTTTTTTTTCTTAAAAATTCTGAAATCCAGATCTCCTCAATTTAAGCACTGTTTTGGAGACTTGAGCCACAAAGTGGTAGCTATTTCCTTTAGTACTTTGTGTAACAATGACCTCTGGACTATATGTAAATATCACTGATTATTTAATCAATTTTGTATTTTATTTGAAAGGAAATAAGCCTATTAATGTAGCACTTGTTTTATTTCCTGTACAAAATTTACTGGAAGCTACTACTAAATATACTGATTTTATTGAGGCCAACCTTCAAAAGTTTTTAACCTTTCTTGTGTAGGGAGAAAAGAAGTAGTATTTATCAAGAGTGTCTGAAGAAATATGTTTTTTCTATAATGAGTTTCCCAGAGTTCCCAGAATCATAGAATATCCTGCGTTGGGAGGGACCCATAAGGATAATTGAAACACAGCTCCTTGCCCTGCACAGCACCATCCCCACGAGTCACACCATGTGCTTTAGAGCATTGTCCAAATGCTTCTTGAGCTCTGTCAGGCTTGGTGGTCACTTCTGTGGGGAGCTGTTCCAGTGCCCAGCCACCCTCTGGGTGAAAAACCTTTTCCTGATATCCAATCTAAGTTTCCCCTGACACAACTTTGGGCCACTCCCACTGGTCACCAGAGAGAAGAGATCAATGTCTGGCACCACACTTCCCCTTGTGAGAACGCTGAAAACCAGTATGAGGTCTCCTCTCAGTCTTCTCCAGGCTGAACAGACCAAGTGACCTCAGCCACCCCTCATGGGGCTTCCCCTCCAGACCCTTCACCATGCTCGTGGCCCTCCTTTGGACACTCCTTAATAGCTTTATATCTTTCTTATATTGTGGTGCCCAAAACTGCACACAGCACTCACCAGTAGGAGAAACAAGAAGTATTAAAACCAAATCCACTGAGAATTTGGTTTTCTATTTAATCCCTTAACATGAATTTACATTTTACACTGGCTGTATGAAAAGGCTGACAGCCTTCAGGAGAAGAGGGAGCTTTTTCCAGTAGTGAATAAAGACTAATAATAATAATTCTGTGGTGAGATGCAGTCAGATGATGCATACAAGGCAAGCACTGGAGACAGAAGTAGGGATTAGCTTTCATAATGCTGCAGTTAAGCACTTGCATGCAGGAACAGCTTTCCTGGATAAGTTAAAAGGTCCATCCAGATCACAGTAATAAGTGGTGGATGATAAAGAAACAGAAGCGCATAACAGAACAATGAAAGAAATTTAGAAAGAGCAGAGCAAGCATATATAGTTACAACTTGCCCAGAATATTCTATAAAATGTCAGAAATTTGACTGTCAAGGACATTAAAGGAATTTTTCTTTCATTGATTTTTCTAGCCCGTATTTCAATCCACGCTGGTGTCTAGCACCGCTATGCACCCTGGCAAGCAGTCCCACAGCTCGTCTAGGTGTTCCATGAAGAAATACCTTTGGTTTGCTAGGAAACCTGCCAGTAGCTATTTCACTGAGTGTCCCCTAGCTCTTTTCTAAGTCAGTGAGCATCTCCTCTGCCACTCATGACTTTAAAGACCTCTATTTGGTTCCATCTTGTTCTGCCCTCTTTCCTCTCACTAAGGATCCTCGCTCCCCTGCAGTGCAGTCCCCAGTTACTGTCTTCATACTAAGAAACCCACTTGACAGTTTTGGGTCTGGGCTGAAGAGAAAGCTCCAAGACCAGGTATGTCAAAGGTGCCGGTGAGGTAGGTAACCCAAATTCATGCTCAGGAAAGTGGCAGGTACTTTCACCCACCTGACCTGGGTCAGATGATCTTCCAGATGAGATCAACCACCCTTTAGAAGCAATTCTTATAAGTAAATGCTTATAAATATCTGCTTCTTGTTTACAATGTAAATGGATGCTTTGGTCAAATGAGTCCAGTCGAAGCAAATGTTCCCGAGGAAGTAACAGAGCAATGTCAAAAAAAAAGTTCCCATCTTTTTCTTTTTCTTCCTCCTTGTCCCCAGATAAAAAGAGTCCTGGGTATAGGGCCAAAACCAAAGCTTCATATCTGAGCCAAATCTTATTTAATAGTAAATGAGAAATGTTTTACTTTGCTTCATACACAGATGCTGTTATGGTTTCATCTGGATGCTTTTGCTTGAAAAATCTGTCCAAAGTATGCTGTTAATTTCTATTTAAGGATTTCATTATGTGTTGTCTTTCAAACAAATCCCAAGAAATCTTCCTCTCAACTTGGACAGGAAGTATTTTCATGTTTATATGTATGCATTTCCTCTAGAAACCACACCAGAACGATTACAGATGGAGTAACTGGAAGCAGAATAGCTCAGAGATAATTTATAACCCCATCCAGCAAATAAGCTGGGTTTAGTGCTCCAAAATCATCTCTGCAAAGTTAGAACTGCTATGGCTTGTTTTTGTTTGGCAAAACTGCTTATTTATTCCAAGCCACCAGCTCTCCAAGACACTATTTAGGAAACTTTACATGAGTTTATGAAATTCTTTAATGAAGCAGCACAATGTTTTCAGCACTCCAGACAGATGAATAAATGCATATATTTCTAGGATACAACAATATTTAGGGACAGATTGTGATTACCCTTGCGTGGGAAGAAAATTGAATTGACGAAGCTATTGTCTTGTTCCATCATGTGCAGCCTCATAAAAGTCATCCAGAATAATGGTGTAATTACTCTCTCCTACATTCAGAGGCATGGAGCAACAGCCCTCTTCAGGTCACAGATGTCTTTCCTACACCTTGGTCAGCCTCATACTGCTGCATTTTTAGCTGTACATCATGATTTTGTACAGGCAGAACAGTGTTATTTTTTCAATTTTTCCTTTTTTTTTCAAAATGAGCATTTTCTGGATGAGCACATGCTTTCTCAGGGTCTATTTGTCTAAAAGTCATCAGTACTGAAAACACTGAGGCATACTTTTATCTGTGTAACAAATGGTTGATGTCTTGAGTGCAGAAAACTGTGAGAAAGCACTACTCTTTCAGGACTTTTTAATTACTAAACTACATCTCTTTCTAACCTTATCTTTTGCATTTACATTGTGTATTCTACTCAAGTGTTAACAAGAGAGAAAGCTGGGTATAGCTCACATGGGACATTCAAATTTTTTAAGAGGACTGATTATCTCCCAAGAGTGTGGTTATCACAGTCATGCTTACAATACAGATGCAGCTGGAAAGGCTTCTGTCTGTATAAAAAAATCTATTACTGTTAGTAAATCACAACCGTAAAGCACCTGCCAGCCAGAAACTCTCACAAGCTTTTGCAGATCTTCTAAATTTGTTAGATGAATACCCACTGAACCTTGCTCTTTCTGAAGCTGAGTGTCTGTCCTAGAGTTAATTGAAAGCAGACCTTGCTTTCCTCACTGCTCATAAGACAGAGGATCAAACCCACAAGTGCTGTGCAGTTTGAAACAGACCACAGTGGACAGTCCCGTGTCCATGAAAGTCCCCAAGGGATGCTTGGGAAGAGCGCAATTGCTCTAAGGGAGCCACTAAAGTGAAATTCAATGAGACTTAGAGTCCATAAGTTAACTGAAACCATTAACAAACACAGAAAGACAGGCTCTTGACCACTGTCAAACACGGGCAGCTGGGTGCTCCTCCCTGGTAGGAGCCCAGTGTGGCTCCAGGTAATCTCTGAGAGAACACAGCCACCTGCTGAGCCACCAGCTGTCACTGCTCCCCCCACGCAGCTGATGGCTCTTCAGCATCTGCATGGTTTGTGGGGTTGGGAAAGCTTTGTCAGAGAGGTTTGGGGAGGGAGGGGCTGGGATGTGTGAGGAGTTCGTCCTCTGCTTGGCAAAGGCCAGGGCTGTGCTGCGCTGTGCAGGAGGATGTGATGAGGAGACACCAGATGAGGTAGTGCTGGATCTACAGCAGGACCACGCCTGGGGAGCAGCTCTGCAGCAGGGCAGGGCTCCTGCACAGGCCAACTCCACAGCTATAAAACCCCAGCATGGCTCAGCACTGCTGGGATTCTGCCTCTCACACCCTCCTGCAGCTCCCTGTTTGAGCAACACCCGCCTGAGCCAATTCTCACCTCCCCCGTCTGCTGCTGCACAGTGTAACCATGACTTGAGCCTGACCTGGAAAATTCACACACAGCTCAGCTATTTTAAACACCCATACATCCTTGGCAACAGGGATTTAAGTTGTCATTGACTATTGCTGCATTGATACGTATCCTTGGAATTATACTGAAGACTTTGACTTGTGTTTTGAAGCCCAAAAAGCAGCAGCTGTCAGATGGTAGTTAATCAATCCCATTAGGATAAAAGGCACTAAAGAAACACTGCAAATTTATAAACACTGTTTTTTTTCCTACATTGCAACATACCCAATTAGTGAACCCAAAAAGATCTGGAAGATTGAAATTACACATCCCCATTTCATGTCTTCTTTTTAATCTAATTATGAACACTGAGAACAGATTTGTCTATGTTATTGTAAATCTCTCACAAATTGCCACGTATGAGTTCCAAATTCCAATATGTCAACTGCAAATAAATACAGATTTACAATCTACTTAGGAAAATAGATAAACATGTATATTTTGACCTTGTAATTTAGCTCACAGATAAATTTATGACTGTCACAACAAATGAAAATGCTTTGGAAATCTTATTTTTAAACTTAAGGGGGTATTTGCTCCAAATTGACACTGTTAATAGTCCATTCCAAACAGTACAGCTGGCTTCTGACAGCAGCTACCTAATAATAGGTGAGACCCATAACAATAAGTGCAATCAGCCTATAGAACTAAGCAACAGAGCAAACAGGCAGCATGAAGTAATTCAAATCACAGGGAATGCTGGATTTTAATTTAAAAAATCTTTCATAAACAGAGAAAAAGTAGAAGCAAGACCTGAATATAGATGATAAGACAGAAAGTTAAAAGAAGACAAATAAGATAAATAAGAATGAACAATCTCTTCCCTAAAATTAAAAGCCAGCTGACAAGGCATGGGACTTCACTGCAAGGAGAATATGAAATGCTGGTGCAGCTGAACCATTTGTTGGCAGATGCAGACCATCATGATACTTTTCTGCAACTCAGAATCAAACAGGAGGTTAAGAACTGCATGTGTCGCACATGCATACTACCAAGGTGTGAATGATGGCATCCATGTGGATCTTGAGCCCTTTGAAGATTCTCTCATTAAAGAAAATGCTTGTATTGTTATGTTTACAAAGTGCAATTCCGAAAAAAACCAGCTCCAGCATTTAAACCACATTTCTAGGTCTCATGCAGACTACTGCATTTGATTACTAATGAACCATCCCCTTTACTTATTGCACTGGGTAGTTCTACTTATATCCTTTATTTCTTGTCCCTGATTCTTATTCCTCTTCTCTTTGTCCTGCTTTACCTGCTTTTCCTCTTGCAGGTTTTATCAGACAGTTTCCAATAAGGAAGGTCAGGGGTCCTCTGCCTGGACTCCACTGGAGGCCCTGAAAGGACTCAGAGAGTGAGTCACGCCAGGGATATTGATTTGTGGTGTCAGCTCATTTTAAAATATTTCCCTCGTTACTATTCACTGCAAAAAGTTGCTTGTGACCTAGTGGTCACAGTTATACACACAAACTGCCACACAAGACCAGCTACCTGGTGAGCACTGACAAGTTCACAGGATTTTTATGGAAAACATCTTTAAAGCAGAATTTTTCTCTGAGCTGTCTTCTACTCTGACACATACCATCCCAAATCTGGCTCAGCAGAAAAACCACAGGTTCCAAAGCACCTATCAGAAAGAAGAGCTCTTGCTACGGTTTATCTGTCTCTGGGATCCATCTCACACTTCAGTCTCTTTAACTGGCATGAGTCTAAGGGTCCTTCCTTCTGTCCATAGCCAAATTAATCACCAAATTAATAACAAAATAATACAAAGAATGGCTCTTCCAACTTTACCAAAGAACATTTTTCCTCTGCTCAGAGAAATCATCCATCAAGAATGAAAGATCTCACTCTGCACTTCTCAAATAGGTCTCCTATTGCTTTGAGAAAGTGAAAGCAAACAAAAGTGTTGACCAATTAATTACAGGCTACTTAGCTGAGGTAATGTCTGCAGAGGGAACACATCTACATTTAAAAAAAAAAAGTAACTTATTAACCATTGTGGATAAGTATATGTAAGATAAAATCTATTGAAGTGATTTCATAAAGCACATAAGGATCTAAATCCCACTTTGAAGAGAGATTTACGGCTTTACATTTTATTCCCACTGGCAGCATGACCGGAGATGAAACTTCCATTGATTTGCTTCAGTGAGAATTAAAAATACACAGACTGAAATCCCCTGACTGTCCAAGAGCACAATAGAGCTGCTACTGCTCCAGAGAGCAAATGTCTAACTTTGGGTTATCTTTTGCACCTGTACACTGGCAATTTTTCCAAATTGGATGAACATTTCCATGGCACTACTGTGACAGTTCAAATTTGTGTGGAAAACTAACCTTCATCCATGGTGCTTTTGAGAAGCTGGCAGGAAAAAGCAATCTCAGATTAGGAAAGTGGAAAAAAAAATCCTCAGGTTACTATGAATTGGGAAAGTGGAACAATCAATCCTCAGGTTACTGCAGGGGAGCCACCTTACTGCCACGCCAAAACCTCCTACAGATACCTCCAGAAACTGAGGGGAGAGAAATATTGGAAAAACACTTAGGAGGAGGGAGATCCACATTCCCAAGAGACTGCTGTGATTCAGAGCTGGATTCTCAGGTCCTCAGGAGCACAAGAGCATCACATCTTCCCCCCACCTGGGGTCCAGGCCATTCCCCTGCCCAGCATTAGCTGGTTCCCCATGTCATAACACTGTCTTTTAATGGAGCCAAGCCAGGCATATTCATGTGGTGTCAAATTTTGATCAAAGGTCACAGAAAGAGATCTCTCACCTAATGGGCAGCAGGGATATCCCATCCACAGCCTGCAGAAGGAGAAGGCATGTTTGTTCCAGATGGCACACTGGCAAAAACGATGGCTTAAACCACTTACACTGAGTGACAAAAATCAGATTATCTGGTAGCTGATAAAAGGTTAGTTACAGATCAGATCTATGAGCATTATTTATAAGAACCAGTTTGACTAGGGGAACTAACTGGAAATTTCTGTGCTGAGAACAACAGAGCAAACGCGTACCAGGAAGCAATTCAGACTACAGGATGGATTTTAAGACAAAATCCTTCTATAAACAAGAAAGCATCCAGCTCTGGAGGCCTCATCATAAGTAGGACATGGACCTGCTGGAGCCAGTCCAGAGTAGGGCCACAAAATGGAGAAAAGGAGGCTCAGGGAAACCTTATAGCACCTTCCAGTATCTAAAGGGGGTCTACAAGAAAGCTGGAGTGGGACTTTTCACTAGAGCAAGTATTGATAGGACAAGAGAGAATGGCTTTAAACTGAGAGTAGGTGTAAATTAGACATTACGAAGAAATTCTTTGTTGTGAGGGTGGTGAAACACTGGAACACTTTGCCCAGAGAAGCTGTGGATGGGCCATTCCCAGAAGTGTTCCAGGCCAGGTTAGATGACTTTGAGCAGCCTGGTCTAGTGGAAGGTTGCCCATGGCAGGGGGTTGGAACTAAATGATCTCCCAAGTCCCTTCCAACCAAACATTCCATGTGATTCTGTGATTCCACAATACTTTAAAGTTTTACTTTAAACTGTAGCAATTATGCCCAGTCTCCTATTTAAACTTACATTTTTACCTCTACTTGTACAGGTTCTCCTAGCTAATGCTGATGACAAGTACATATCAAAAAACATCCCTGAAGGTATGACTTGCAGCTCTGTTGGAATTCAGGTAGCAGATTTTATTCTAATAATGACACATTTATTTCAAAGAAGAGGGCAGAGACTGACTCATATTTTTTAAGAAACTTGTAGCTCATGATTTAAAGGCATATTGGTCTGAAGACGCCCTGCTGAAAGAAGTTTCCCAGCATTCATAAAAATGGAAAACCATCATTTTAATACAAAAGTACACTTGAATGTTGGGAAAATATTACACAATTCAACAGACTGTAGTGACCTATCACAGCATTTCAAAATTTTGTAAGGTTTCCTCAAGACTTCTAAACTCTCAGAGGTCCTCAGCATGTAACTTTCAAAGCCCTACTCTTCCACGCTTCATTTTGAAACCATTTTAAACCAACAGTGTTGCACCTACATTTTTTACAGTCATGTGGAGAGGGGGTTTTGTGTATGTTTCACAATGTAGACATATGAAAAAGATAATCTTCTTAAGTCTATGGTCTCAGGGTGTGAAGGGAGGGAAGAACTATCTTCTGACTCACAGTGGAGAATGATGGGGATTTAACCCCACATACTGTCGTTCCTTCTGAAGCCAAGCAAAGAGCAAAAGAAAGAAAGAGGCTGCTCAGGAGCACATCAGCTCCTCCATCACAACACTGAGTGCACTGTGCTGGTGGGTGCCCATGGAGCTTGTCAGGGAAGGATGTGAAAGAGATGGATATGGACTGTGTCACCTAAGGGTGAAGGTGCTCACCCTGACTAGAAAGAAGCAATCAGACATGGGTTTGAACGAAGCTTGCCTCCACCTCAAATAAATAATTCAAAACCCAGGCTGTTAGTGACTCTCCTCTTGCCTTTCTGTCCGGGCCTGAGAAAATCTTCCCTGGCAGCATTGCTCTTGAGCCTTTCTGTACCCACAGACAAGAATTTTTGAGTAATTTTTTTTTTTTTTGCTAGCTGATCAATTCCCAATCAGCACTTTCTCATTTAATGTCATCTTACTGAACTTTCTTAGAAAGATGCATCATACCTGACATAGTCTCACCTTACTAAAATTAAAGAAGTGTAAATACTGGTGAAGAAGAGTCCAATGGTCAGAGCCCTAGTTAGGAATACACAACCTTTCTCACAACCTGCTTTTGCTTAGATGTCTTGTAAGAGCAAGATAAGTGAAGTTAAATTAAAGGCTCAGTCCAACAATGTTATCTGCGAACGGGATGAAAGGGCTTCCTTTTCTCACAGAAACTTTTGGTAATTACCAAATACAAAAGTACTGAGAAGAGCTTTGGTAGCCAGGCATCTCTAAAAAGTCTTTTGTTTTATGAGGACAGCAACGAGGCAGGTGGTTTTAACGCAACTTTTAAGAAGTAAGTTTAGTTTCCCAGATAATCCAGCTGACACTCTCCCACTGCTGAGCCTGCTGGCTCTGTGGGTTGTAGAGTTAACAAAGTTTGAAGCTGAGTTACAACTACCAACAGGCTGAACAAAAGAACTATCAAAATTATTTCACATAAAATTCCTGTTATTCCAAGTAGATTCCAATAAAGAAAATAGTAATACTTCTTAGCTCTCAATAAATTCATGTTTTTATATTTAAATGTCCTGGCTGCCAGTTGGGATCATGGTCTATAAAACTTCTTGCATTTTTCTTAAAGCTTCAGGTATAGAAGACAAATAACTATGCAAGAGTTACGTCTTTCATGTAAAAGTAGTGATGGTTTTCTAAGCCCTTGTGGCTGCACAGGAATCACTCATTCCAAAGGATTATAGTTGACAGTCTAATACCTCAGTGCATGGAGACCACCCACACTTAGGGAAACCTGAGGAAGGCAATGCTGGGATTTTACCCAGATGATCCAAAGGCCCAAGTTCATGCTGCTCTCATTCTGTTATGTAAATGGTGTAAAGACCCTTGTTACATTAGCCCATGGGTCACTCCAGGGGCTGATCTGGCACAGAGCCCTCAGTGTAGCTTGGGTGGAACTGAGCGGCTCCATGGCAATATCACTGCAGACAGAACCAGCTCTTTTCCAGAGACCCCTTCTTCCCATATTCCTTCAGCGCCTTTTGCGAAGAGCGAGACATTACTTAGCAATCATGTCCTGCCCATGTGCATGTAAGCACTAAACTACCATAAAGTGAATCTATGCCTTTCATTCTTTGAGGTTAAAATCTGTTTATTAATTTCCTCCATGTTGATCTTTGTTTCATTTAATCTCCTTACCATACAAACCCCATCATGCACTGGGAAACAAATCATTGAACTTTTGTTGCCTTTTAGCTCCTCTCTGTGAGTTCGTAAAGCACTACATCAGATGTTAAGTGTCCTAAATCACAGTTTCTATAGATAAATCAAAATTTCACAGCAGGTGTAGACCATGGCATCCTTGAGTCCTAATCAGTCACTCCTCTGTCCAGATCTTCACACAGCTGGAGAGCTCAGAACTGGGGGTCATTCCTGGGGCCACGACATAAACTGTAGTTTATGATTAACACAGATTCTTTAACAGATAATATGCATAAAATAAAACCAGCCTTTTAGCAATAGATGTGATTTGCAACCATTGCACACCAGCCCCTTGAGTTTCAAGTCCAAACATCACCAACAGATGAGGACTGTCAGAGGAATTAAGGTGGTTAACTAAAGAGTCAGAAATATAAAATAAAACCTTTACATGCATAATATTACACAAATGTTTGCCATCTGATATCCTTACCGCAGTGTCATTAGTGGTAATGTACACCAACACATCCGAGTTGTTTCTGCCATTGATGTATCGGTAACAGTTCCACACACAGCTTATCAAGTAACCCTGCAAAGAAAAGGGATTTATTATTCTGTGCAGAAAATAAACCATGGATGTTTTTCTGACAGAGCATTTCCATTCATTATAATTATGAACATCAGCATGACAGAAGCACAACAGTCACTTCCCTGGTTGCAGTGAGTGTGAGGATGTCTGGGGGCTCTGTGAACAATCCAACATCATTCCTCATACTAATAGAATTGGGGTTCTTCAGAATTGAGAAGGTTCTGAGGATACCTTACTGTGCCATTCAATATATAAAGAGGGCTTATTAAATCAACGCATTCCATGTAACTGAAATGGTCTGGGATGTTGGTATTTTTCCCTGACTAGAGAAAATCACCAAAGTAAAAGCTTTTATTGACATCTGAAGTTATTTCTGACATTTTAAACATTGTTAAAAATACTGGAGTTTTTTTCCCAGTGTAAAACAAAAGCCCCTGTAGCAGCAATAAACCCACTGCAAGATCATAAACTTCACTGTTTTCATTCTTGGACCTTGCGTAGTGCTGCTTCCTGTCAAACAACTAGTTGTCTCCACTTTTTTAACTGGTTGGTCAAAATGCTAACAGCCAACACATCCTTCACGAGTAGGAGAGATTCCAGCTTGGGCAGCAGAGAGGAGCGAAGTGACTGGAAGGAAGATAAGAGGCCGGAAGATGTGGAGGAGTTGGAGTCAGATCTGCAGGATGTCAGTAACACAGCTGGCAGGACTAAAGCAGCTCTCTCTGGAGCTTTCTGCTTCCCATTGTTGGAGGTTAGGGTTTCTCCTTTCGTTTTCTTTCAAACCAAGACACCCATGCAATCACACATGATGGTGATGAGGAGAACTTTATATTTTCATAGTGCCCAACTTCTATTTTTACTTAGTTGGTGTCCACAGCAATTCTTCCACAAACCTAACACATGCAGATGAAACTGCCAGCACTGAATTTGCATGTGTGTCTCACTGAGTGAGTCATACTTTTGTGACTCACTTGCACTGATGGCCTTCCAAAAGCCTCTTATCCCTTTGAGCTGCCCTGTGCTTCCTCTGTATCCAGAGCTGACACACATGAGCTGTGTTTTTCAGGGTGCCATGTGACTCACTGATGGCTTGCACATCAGGAAGTTTTTTCCACCAGGGCTAAAATCTGGTAAATTTGCTTCCTCTTTTTTCACAGCACCTTACAGACCCTGGACTGATTTGCAGCTGTTGCAGACTTTGACAATATTTTTGGCCATCAAATGGGGAGAGCAAAAGTCTTCTGGAGTGAGCTAAGTCCCATGGGAAGATTAGACAGACCAAGCTGTGGGCTGTGCAAACCTACCCCAGGCTACTGAAACAAATAAAGGCACATACATGGAGAAGTGCATCTTTCCCAGAAGTTAAATGTCATTCTTAATTTTAAGCGGTAATCAGAAGTTCAGCAGCTTCCAGTGCTCAGATACTATAGTTTGAGAAAGGCATAAGAGTCAATGCAGAACAGAGACTGAATATAGTACACTTCTGTGGGGACACAGCCTGTCTTTATAAGAAACCCTTTACATTAAGCCTACCTATTTGCAAAACTATTTCTATACTACTTCTTAAAACCAAAGTGAGGGAAGCCCTGTTTTGGATAATACAATCCTATCCGGGAGAAGCTAGTGGGAGATTTATTTTTTAATGCTCCCATTCCATGTGGTTAATAAAACACACTTAACCCCACAATGAACCTCTACAGCTTTCCCAGCCCTGAACCCTAGCTCTAATCATCCCTGCTCCTGCATGCACAGGCTGTTTCTCAAGAGGTCTGTTCCTTGAATTAAGGAGGTCATCAGCCAGCACACACCAAGGAATTGGCCCTGAGACACTGACCAAAATAGGGTGAAGAGTGGCAGCAGCTTTGGAGCATGTCCTTGTACAACTGCTCAGGACATATGCTGCTGGCCTGCAAATCATGAGTCACAGACACTTGTTTTCCTCAACCTGTAACTTTATTTAAGCTCATTCCTAATGATTATTTTCTACCAATACTGCTCCACTGTTAAATGAGGCTCCTCATTCAGTTACCAATTTTCTTTCCTGAAAGACTTGGCTAAGGTTTCAAATATTGCTTTAGAATGTGTGGCTGGACAAACAGTATATAAATATATTGATTTTTACCTCAAGAGAGTAATGTTCACATTTGAAATTGGCCCTAGATAAAAGGCCTGAACTCCCTCAGCCTAATTCACCCTTAGTGGATCTCCTGCCTACCACAGCATAGACTGGTGACAGACACCTTTTGGGGGAGGCAGCCCCAAGCAACTACTATGAGAAAGGACAGGTGTGTAAGAAGGCTGAATGTAGAAACAGGCACCATATGCCTACTTCTAACCAGCTTTCAGTCTTCCCCTTTGGATGGCGTGCAATTATTTGAGACCCTAAGGATCTGAAACCCACAAAACTTTATCACCCTGCCTCTCGCTGTTGCAGTTGCACCTGTTAAGTTGTATAACAACAGCAATGAACTGCAGACCTGTGCTCATCAGATGCCTGACCAGAAGACTGACCAGCATCTTTATGGAAAGTAGAGGTTGTTGTATTGTGCTGCTTCTTGTAACACAGTAAGGGAAAGTCTGAAATAAATGCTGTAATTGCAAAGAATTAATAATATTCAACCAAACCACGGGTCTGCAACACTTTATATGGCACCTTACAGGGGCCAGGACATAGCTGTTGGCTCACAGTCACACACACTGAGGTATGCAATTTAAAGCAATTGACTCCCGTTTTAGAGATGCTTCTCCCATAACTATCCTGTCATCATCAGTGCTGGGACTTGTCCTGGGCTTTTGTGGAATAAGTGGCAGCCCCGTGGCTATGTATTGACCTTTCCTGGGAGTGGGGATCAGAGCTTGGCTGTTGGGGCTGTGTTCATGGTCCCAACTGCTGCTCCATCAGTCCTGCAGGAAGGTAGCAGATGACAGGTGATGTGTTGGAGATCGGGGCTCCCCCTGCCAGGAAGAATGCCCTTGGGCTGAGATACCAAATCTCTCCGGGTGAACACAGAACTTCATTCTTATCCCTCCCCATCTGCTGAGGACACCAGGACATGCAGACTGGTCTCATCTCCAGGCTCAATACCTTGCACATGCAGCCTATAGGCACATTATGGAGAACAGTGTTAATATTCAGTTTGCTGAAGACCAGCTTGTCTCACTGAACTGGAACACCTTCTGGCTGCCCTGCTGGCAGCTACCTCTTCATACCTACTTTTCAGAAAGAGAAAGGCCAAGGTAGAGGCTATACTCAGAAGCTGCAGAGTGCTTGAGGCAGCCTGGGGACAAGGTTCAATCTGTTTGTGTTTGTGCTCATCTGAACTCATTTGGTCCTAAAGAGCTTCCCCATGATGGGGAGGTTGAAGCCTCAATTGTTCTGTCTCAGAAGCTGGGGTTGCCTGCAGGAAACCAAGGTCCTCGTCTCCAAACCAGCTGCAGAGGACACAATTCAAAAGCCATTGTGCTGGCTATATGCAATTTCAAGTCCTGTGTACATGTATATAAATACTTTTGTGCTGATGGATGTCCTTCCTCAGCCAGACAGGAAAGATCTATGTCTCATGGTATGCAACTCCAATTCAGTTTTCAGACAAAGACAGTGAATGGAATAATGTATTTTGGTCTACCCTGAAACGTGTTCTATGTGAAACCACCTGAAATTCCCATTAGGTGCTCCAGATGCAAGCAAATTATAAGGACTAAAAAGACAAGTGCTTGTGTGTGATTAGCTGGCTTGCTTTCTTACCATCCTCTCTTGTTTCCCTTCCTTTTTCACAAAGCCATGACTGCAAAAAACAAACCCAGCATCTAATACTGCATAATCTTGCCTTCTGCTCAGTGATGGTCTCCTATTCATGTAGCTTTATCCAAAACAAAAGTGTCATAATACCAAATATTTCTGAGGAATTAGGTGATTCTGTTTTGTATTTCCCATCAGTTGAATGCAGCTTTTCCTACTGTAGCTTTTCCTAGGTCACAATGTTTAGGTTCCTCTTCCTATTTCTTGTTGAACTCCAGAGGGAGAGGAGGCATATTTTTTTATACATGTACCTTTCCAGTTTCAATATATAAATGTGGTACCATCTGTAAAGTCTGTCAGAGATAAATGTTATGCATCTGTGTGTGTTCAGCTTTCATTTGATGGAGCAGATTCTGTAAATTTGCATAGCAGCTCTTCTGGAAACGTAAGAAATTCAAATGAAAATGCTAACTGGAATTCAGTATGTGTTTCTGTGTGAGTCACATTTTTTGTGACACATTTATATGATAATATGTTGCCACAATGAGCATGATATGAGCCACATATACTCTAGGAAAAAACATGTTTTACCACTTAAAAACAAAGTAAGTCTTTGGCACTATTAATTCCTTAGGTTTCTTGTCTCTGTAGTAAGCATTTTTGCCATTTCAATTTTAGTTGCCTTTTTTTTTTAAAAAGCTTGAAGTTTTTTTGACACACTTAGTCAATGAAACACCAGACCCACATGGGGTAAAAAGGTATTGTTGGTTGCAGTGGAGAAATTTTTTAGAACACATTCCTTGTGGAATCTGAAAAATCTAGGGATGTACTAAATTTACAAAATCAGCTGTACAGCTGGGAACATGTAAGGCCAGAAGGCTAAACTCTATTGCTGAATCACAGAAGAAAAGCGAGCACAGCTTCCAACAGCACTTTAATGTACCCTATCTGTTGGGTTTCTTTCCCCAGTTTTGAAGTAGCTTCAATAACCTAATCTACCTCTTTTGCCACAGTAACATTCCCTGTGTATGTTGTCAAACGTGTTGTCTAGAAGCAACATCTTTGGTGTCACTGTGACTCTTTAGGACTTCTCTAATCTAATGCAAAATGGCTTTGCAGAGAGAACAAGACTCATTTAAAATAAAGTCCCACACAAGAAATAGAAAAACAGCAGTGCTGTGCTGTGAGAAACTTGCAGAAGGGTGCAAGAAAAGGGCAAACACACCAGCATATTTTACAAGAGGTCCAATGCTCAGGGTACTAGTTGGAGCCACAGGTGGTTGTTTTTCCTACATTAATTTGTCTGATCTTACTCTGAGCTCCTTTTGAACTTCTGACCCACAGCAGGAGGGGGCTGCTGCACAGGACAGTCAACCTGGATGTGGTGGTTTCACATGAGCCGTTCCCGGCTGCTCTGGGTGATGCTACATCTCCCCTTTGCCTGGCACCTGCCTCCTCCAGCCCTCTCACCCACTAGGTTTGCATAACAGCAAATAAATTCTCATTCCCTATGTCCTTCTGTTGCCTGGTCTGACAGTTCTTTATGGTGCTCCTCCCAGGAGAGATTGCTTGGATTTATTTACTTGCTCTACAAAATTCTTTCTGAGAATTCAGGGTACCAGAAGGGAAGCCCTACTTCCAGAGGTGATGGGCATCAAAACTGGCTAAGAAATTATGCAATTTATATTTTTGGCTTTTCTATTCCTTTCCTAATATTCTGAGCATTTGATTTACTTGTTTGTCCAGAAATGAGCTAAGTTAATATTTTCGCAGGTCTATCTGTAACAGCTACAAGCCTTCTTTTAGAGGTGGTCACGCTTACTTCAGAGTCCACTGCAGTGTTTGTGAAACAAGAGCGTGCTTCCTCAGTGCCCACTACTCAGAATTTTTCACCTCTGAATTTGTCTACCATTTCCTTGTTCAGTCAGTCCATCCCAAGAGATTCTCCTGCAAAGATTTCTTGGCAAATTATTTTCCCTGTTTTGAATGATATTGCAAAAAATATTGTTAGATTTCCTTCCCCTTCCCAGATCTCTTATGAACGTACCGAACTGCATGGATCACAGTGTTGGAAAGACTGATCATTTACCCTTATTCCCTATTCCCTAGGTACAGTCAGAGAGATTACCTTTTCTCCCTACACATCTAAAGGTGGTTTTTAAAGTTTTTCACGAGACACACTGCCAAACACATTCTGAAAAAACAAGAAGTCTGTATCAACAGGCTCTCCCTTGCCCACTGGATAATCCACTGCTTCAAAGGATTCACAAGTCATGAGTTCCTCCTACAAGCATCATACTTCCCCATTGTGGGCTATATGTTCTTGTGTTTGTCTGTGAGATTTTTCACAATTTTTTCATTATGTCTGTAACTCTGTTTCAGGTTGCTGGGGGTGTAGTTACCCAGAACTCTTCTGAAGACAAACCTCCCAGCAAGGGACATTCCACCCATGACCAGAAGTAGACTTTATACAACATAGTGCACTTACCTTAAAAGCCAAAATGATACTTATGAAAAGGAGGATAATCACAACCAGACATGTAGGGTTCACAGACATAATCTCTTCCTTGTAGGGAAAATTGTTGGGCTGCATGAGCAAAAATAAGGAAAACACTGTGAGTCAATCTCATAAGTAATTCAAGAGCCATTCAACTAGTGCATTCTATAATCAACAGCTTACAAAGCTTTCTGTGATCTACTAAATCAGGAGCTCTCCCCACCAACAACCAATTTCAGTAAGTGTGGCTACAACAGGCATTGTGAACACTCAGCTGCCAAAGGTTCCCTGGAGGGCTGAGGGATTTGCTTTTTGCTTTGCATGCAGTGTGGGCTCTCTTCCACGGTGCACACTGGGTTTGTATCTGACACAAACTAGCAGAAGTCAGAGAGCTTTGCAGCAGAAAATCTTCCACCATGGGAAATGGCAAGCAAATCTCTTACTGAGTAATCATTACACTGGCACTGGCTGCCAAAGAACAATGGCAGCTCTTTCCAGAAAGTCAAAGCAGGAAAAACTGGACAGCATAATCTTTTCTCCTAATATTATGTGACATTACAAAATACATTAGGTCTATTCTACTCCATCTTATTTTGGCTAAATTTGGACTACTTCTCTAGGAGCACTTGTTAGTGCTGCTAAGTGTGTGTTCCATGGAGTCATGGGTCCTACAGGGGAGCCACCTCACAACTGCAAGTTGAAATGTGGAAATGTGCCCCAGGCCCTTCTGTTACCACATACATGAAATAGAGGTGACAAAATGAATCTTCCTGCTTAGCACAGGCTCTAGTGATTTACAGCTGTGAAACACTTCAGGATCAGTGATGAAAAACAGCCCCTAAAAATGTTTTACTGTATTGCTTATTGCTTAAAAGCTCCACGTCTCTTAAAATGAATATTCCAAGCAGTTCTGAAACACTGCAAAACACAAGTTCCTGTTTCAGTTAGAATAAACCATTGTTCATAGACAGAGCTGTTCTCCACAAAAAGATAGCTCCACTGCAACAGTAGCTCATTATATCTGAATGCAATAGTTTCTTCCATACAATTCCCTTTTCCCTTACAGGTCTAATTACTTAACCAGGCCAGCTCTGCATCCTTGTCAGGACAATTAACTTGACCAAGCTATAACTGTATTCTTGGCAATGATGGTGTAAATCCAGAGTAACCCCTTAATAACCCTTATTCCAGCACTCAGCCCAGTGCATCAGGAAATTATCTTTTTTTTTGGACAGCTGCTACTGAGAATAGCTCTTTATTTAGCGCTTCCATGAACTGTTCAGAGTGGTTAACATCAACAGCAGCTGTAACCATTTGCAGATAAATGTTACATAAGCACATTTTCCACTTCTTGACAGCAATGTTTCTGTTCCTGTACTGAATACCATGGCTGAAGTTTTTATGTTATCTTCTTTGTCGAGGTACAGCTTTTGTAGGGAACTAGCTTGCTATAATTCAATAAGTTACTGCTTTTTTTTTTTCCACAGAAGGTTATTCAAAATATAGTGGATGCAGTCACTCAGAGACCAAGAAAGCAAGAGTGTATGCCAAGAAACAACACACTGAAAAATTAAACAAAACCTTTGTATGCATAAAATTTAAGTATTAATGCCCCAACCTACCCTCCTACATGCAGGAGGGACACCATATGTCAGGAAGTTAGAAAGTCCAGTCAGTCAAGGACAGTTACAGTAAATCTGTACTCAAATTATTTTTTTCAGTGCCGATCTACCATTTATAAAATAGTCAAAATAGTTCTTGAATGTAATAAAAATTCCTATTAAGACTTTGGTTCTCCAAAGAACCTATTTTTTGGGAACCAGTCACTGGTCAAAGACTGGATGACTGCATGCTGTGTTTTTGTCCATAATCTAACGAGCTGTTTCTAGACATCAGCTCAAAAGGGATTTGCATGGGGCAAGAGGAGGGCAGGGAAACGACCAAGAAAGTTCCCACTTCCTTGAAAAGCAGGAACATCTGCTGGAGCCATGAGCCCTGGTCAAGTCTGGTGCAGGATGTGCTGCTCAGCAGTGCCTGGCCTTCCCTTATATCAGCACCAGTGTTACAGCAAATATTTCAGCAAAACCAGGAGATCACATGAGGAACAAATACTGTGGTTTGTCCCCTTCAGGCTCAGCTTCCTGAGCTTCTGTCCTGAAGAGATGAGAGGCGTAAGCAGCCCCAGCGAGGCAGTGGGTGCTGCACCCATGCCATGGTCACCCCCACACAGGTGCCTGGGAGATCTGGTTGCAGGGTGTGAAACCTGAAGTCAGTCCCTTCTGGAGCTTCCAGGCTTCCTGTGTGGGAGACAAAGCTTTCACCTCTCTGATAGATAGCCCAGGAGCACTGGGTCAGCATGGAAGAAACCCCTTTGTCTCTTTTTGCTAACTGGGCTGAGCCAGCCTATGAGCAGTCTGATCTTAAGTCACAACTACAAACCCCTTCATTGCTGTAAGAAAACTAATTTATAAAACCTGAATCTTTGGCAAAGAATTGGGAAAGATGGTAGGAAGCATCTCAGCTGGCTCCAGTTTCACCTGGTACAGGGACCACCATGGAACTGGTGCCATTAGACAGCCCTCGGGTCTCATGCCATGGCTGCAACTGTTCCCAAAATCTCATTAATTCCCACAGGAAACAGGTACCAAGAGTGGTTCAGATGAATCAAACCACTGGCCTTCACTGACTGCAATGATGAACTTAAATACTGATGTGGACACATGAGGTGGGACAAGAAATTCTGCCCCTGTCTTGGGAGCTTGCTCTCCTGTGGGAAGACCAGTAGCTGAAATCCTCCTGCTGGTAAGGTTCCAGGCACCAGGCTCGGTGTGGCAACTTCTGGAAAAAGATTGGTGTCAAATGTTGTGGAAGGTTTGATGAAGATGAGACTGAAATACATCTGTGCGGGAAAAATCAAGCCTATCACTGGAAATACAGGAGAGATTTTGGAGCAGAACATGACTAAATTTTCTACACAAACAAAAGGTAGTTGTAATGGTGTTGCACTGGCACGCAAAAGTCATAATTAAAGTGTCATTTATAACCTTGTCACAGATATGGAGAGGGCTGTGTGCATAATAATACACCTGAAACGTTTCTAATTTTAAAAGACTACTGTTTATTCATTTCAAAGCCCTATTAAGACACTTTAAAAGACTCTAAAACGTGCATGGAAAGTACATTTCTACTGCATTGGTATTGTACAAACACACAAGAAGAATAAAATGACAAAGGCTAAAGCCATTTCTCATTCCCTGAGCCTGCTTGCATAACCTTTCATGTCTTCCTTCACCTTGGACCACAAAAAATCCACTTTAAAATACAGTCTGGACTGTCATTCCAAGTTACAATCCTCCAAGTATCAAAATCTTACAAAATTGAAAGAAAACAGCAATGTGTCTGTAGAACTTGTAAAGCTCTGCTATGAAGTTAGTGGTACTTCTTTGGAATTATAAAGTGGCATTAAAAATGTCAGAAAGGATATTTTGGTTTTAAGCTTTTGTTTATAGGAAGAATTTCTTTAGGTTAATCTCTTTTATGTTCTCCAGGTATTTCTTCATGGATTTAAAAGCATGGCTGATACCACCTGAATTGTTAGGCAGCAGCATTGCAGGCAGTCCCACAGTAAAGCTACTTAACAGACCTTGAAATTTTGTTTGGATGAACTGTCATAGTCCTTGATTAGAGAAAAGTCTGCATAACTCAGTTGCAGACCAGCCTGTTCTGCACCTGTGCTTCAATCCATTTCATATGCTCTTATCATGTGACAGAAGATAAAGTGTTCAATTTGAAGGCTTTAAAATGCCATATATCAAAGACTTAGTGGGGTTAAATGGAAGAAATGTGCTTTAGGTCAAACTGCTTTAGACCTCTGCTTAGAGCAAGAACTAAAATGATTTTTATTTTACACATGTTGGATTTGCTGCATGCCAAAGTTTTTGCTTTTTAAATGACAATGATAATGACCAAGATATCCAGCGTAACTCTTAGAAACTTTGATCACATGACCACCATAAAACTTATTAAATGCAAAACTTCTAACATTTACTTGTTTTACATGACCCTTCACACTAAGATGCTCTTGCAATCTATGGCAATAGATTCAGTAGCACATCTGAGCTCAGCTGGATATCAAAAGGCAACAAGAAATTCCCAAAGACACTGTTCTTAGGAAAGAAGCCAGTATAGACTGATGTTACCAAACACCCTGTGAACACAATTGCAACATTTTCAGCTATGGCCCGGACCAGCTTATTGAGATGTACTCATCATCTTGCTAAAAGCACATGGAGAGTTTCACAGTAGCTGTAACTCATCACTGACAGACTGAAATCTGGCAGATGTGCACTAAATTAACTATATAACGATACCAGATAATAGTGAAATAGAAATGGTTAAAGAAACAGGGTTTTCTTCACCTTAAAGCAAACAAAAAGTTCTTTGAGACTGCTAAATGCATTCTGTTACCAAATGCACAGTTTCTTCCAGATATTCAACAACGGATTTGAACAACGGTTGGGATTTTTCATTTACCTTATGGAGCTGTGCCCCCTAAAATATAATTTCCCAAATGCAAAGCAGTTTTAGAGGAACAGAAACTGCAAGAATGCCAGGAAAAAACACAATCCTTGTTTCCTGCCTACCCTGGCAGACCACTGCAAAGGGGTGAGGGCAAGACAGCCCTAGGGCTTATTTGCAAATCATCAGCAGGGATCACACCTGAATGGCACTGCATTTATGGTGTAATTGCTTGCATTGATTATCATCTTGTCCCATGTCTGAGTATCTGATAATGGTGGATGCGCCCTTCACATCTCCCCTTTGCTTCTGCCCACTCAGACAGAGTGTATTTACTCTGGACCAAAAGTAACAACCTTATGCCAACAGATCTAGTCCTTCCAGTTAAAAGGACAAGGGGTTCCAGTTGAGCCATTTGTGCTCGGGACCACAGCTAAGACACAGGAGGCAAGATCAGCTTCAAAGCAGATGCAGAACAGCTTCAAAACTTTTTTTAACTAGGTGACACTAACTGTTCAAAATTCATCACAACTCTTGGTAGTTTTTCCCCATCACTAATCTCCAACACAAATGATAAAATACAAACTAATCCTTGCTTCTAAATGAACTTAATTTGACTAACTTCCAGCTGCTCATTAGCATTATGCCTTATATCTAATTCAAACAGCCTTTTAACACCTCATTATTTTGCATATGAAACCTCTAATGGCACTACCTCTTAGTATTTTTTCTCAGTAAATGAAGCAGAAAAAGCTGATTGTCTCTCATCATACTACAATATATCCAGCTTTTATATAGTTATTCTTAGGAATTTTTCTGCATGTTCTCTGACTTTTAAGCATTGGTTTTTTACAACCAGACTCCATAAATAGATGGAGAAAATCCACTACCAACAGAAAAGGGAAGTCTCCCTTACTATTAATTGCTCTTTTTTCTGTCTACAAATCCCAAAAGCAATTTTTGCAAACAGCAAAACAACCTAGGGGCTTTAGTTTAGGCACTTAAATCCCCTAGGCTGCTTACAGGGTCACTTCATCCCAGGCATAGTTGTCAAACCGTATGCTCATCTGTATTGCTCAGGCTTTTACATTTCTTTGCATTTATCTCTGTAGCACACATTAGTAGCTGAATGCAAGTTCTCAGGCAGTCTAGCTCAGTGTGAGCCACGGGTTTTACTAGAAGTGAATCTGCTGGGAAAAGTCACAAGTACTGCCACTGGGAAATGCAGAGATGTGCTCACTCTGGGCAATGCCGGGTAGGGTCTTCCAGAGGATGACAAAGAACAGCCAGATTATACTCCTGCTCACAACCTCCCAGCAATCCCTCTAGACAATGAGCCTGGAGAAGCCCTCCCATGGCTGACATCAGCTTTTATGAAGTGCCTCTTGGGGTCCAACATTATTAATGGAAGTCAGGAGGAGCATGAAATCTACTGCTGACTCCTGGAGACCTTCCTCTACTCAAAATAGAAACTCACTGGCAGATGGTCGGCTTGACCACAGCCTTTAGCAGTCTGCCAGCTAACCTCTCCTAATCCATGTGATACATCCTGTATTGATCTAGTGCTTTATTGCTTCTCTGAGCATCATGCTGCGAAGTCAAACATCTCATGAAAGTCCATTATGCTCCTGCTCATCTTTATTGATGAAGTCAGTAATCTTGTCAGTGAAGGAAAATGAGTTTGCCTGCAGGACTGATTTTTCATGAAACTGTGCTGGCAGTGATTAATAATTTTTCTCTGGTCTAATCCATTATCAATGGACTGTCCTCTCAGCCCCAGCCCTTCTTTTATTATTCTGCTTGGTAGCAATGTCAGGCTAATCAGCCTATAATTATCCTGGAAATCCCCATTGCCCTTTTGAGCACTGACAGTTCAGTGCTCCTGAAGTCACGTGGCATTTCATTACCAGTCCAGAATATGATTTACAACAGCAAGACAAAGATGTGTGCAACCAAAGATTCAACACTCCAGAGCGGCAGTACAGATCACAGAGTGTTCTGCTGCACCATACCAAATCCCTTCCAAGGCCTGCTCTTTCTATTTCTGCTACAGAAAGACCTGCTATTTTTTTATCTGCAAGGAAATAAAGGGATGTTTCAGCACACATTTCAAGAGGAACAGCTGGTCTTTGCCCTTCTAGTGAGTCAGCTCCACATGTAGCACCAGATTTAAGCGGAAAAGCAGAGGCTTTTAAGTCCACATTTCCCAGTCTGTTTTTGTCCCCATCATGTTCTTGCACAGTGACCAAGACTGAGTAAAATCTGGTTACACTCATGCTCTGGGAGGTGGGGGGACTTCTGCAGCCACACAGATGCTTGTGCTGCCACAAGAGCAGGGCTGGGACCGATGCGGCAGCAAGGGTCCGTAGGCAAAGGATAGGCAGGAGGGCTCCAGCAGTGGCACTGCCAGCTTTAGCACTCCCAAGCCATGGCTGCAATTTGCTCTTTTCCACTCGTATCTCTGAGAACCTTTTGATTTATTCCTCTGCTTCTCTTCTAGGGCACCATCAGCTTTGAATGCAGGTGGATGTTAATAGGATGAAATATAACAGGCTCCTGATGTATCCCAGTTCTCACTGGCATGACACATTGCCTCTTCCTGCAGATTTGTGCAGCTACTTATCTGCCGGCTGTTTCTCATTACCTGTTATTTATACTGGCCAGCTTTCCATCCAAACAACAAAGTTCACAGCCAAGCTAATCTCAAGCCAGATTTCCAGAGATGTTTGCAGCACTGGCTTCTCCAGAGCTCTGTGACTCCACGTGAACCCTGCTGGACATGGGACGTGGTCGGGTGATGAGACAGAAGCTGGTGTGCTCCTGTCTTTGCTCTAGAGGATTGTGATCATATCTTGTACACTTATGGCAATACTGGCCATAGACGTTTGACTAAAGCAGAATGAGAAGGGAGCCTCTAAATGTCCCTATGACAGAATCCAAAATATTTTCTAGCAAAATCAAACCTACACTCAATCAAACTCCTGCATAATTAAATGTCTTATAGCTACGGAATAAATTAAAAGGAGCAACAAAATATCCTTGAAATAATACCAAAAATAAGCCACTGGTTATGAACACAATAACGCTGAATGCAAAAGCCATTATTTATCATCTATGTCTTGCAATATGAGTCTCACTCTAAATCAACGGTGCTGAGACCTTTCACATCATTGCAAAACTTCCAAGCTTTTCACAAATACTGTAGTAACTTAGTAATGTAGTCTTGCAAGGATGTTGAGTTCAGACTGGCAAAGACTGAAAGAACTTCTCAAGGACTGTATGGGAAGGATACCACTGCCTAGAAATACAGGGCAAAAACTGCATCTTACAGAGTTTTTTTTCTCCCAAAGCCCCCAAAGGCCTGTGAACATCAAGTGATTTACCAGTTGACGGAGGTAGTCCTGAATTGTGCTGGGATAGACAAGTACACTGATGGCAACCAATGTGTTGAGAGCAAAGTCAAAGATCTGGTAACAGAAGAAAGGGATGATCCAAGCCGCATGTTGCTAAAAAGAAAATAGAAACTCATCAGCCATAAGCTAAAATAGAGGAATATACATCTTTCTACAGGAATCTAAGGAATACTTGACATCATGGAGTATTAAATCAGCTGAAAGAAACATGACATTCAGCCAAAAGGCAATTTGGCTACTATACTGCAGTAATATGTGTGGTGCAACTCCCACAACTCGTTACATTAGGAGATTTAGAAACCACACGATACTTTTCCTTTCTAATTAATAGGATTAATGTTGGGACAAACCACAGGCTTGGGAGGTGAATGGGAAAAAATTCCCTTAACTTTGATAGGTACAAGATTCAGTTCCCTGAATTCTCCATTTGCACAGAGGTTACTCATATTTGAAACTGCAGACAATCAACACAACTGCTGCCTGCAGCAGGGGGCCCTGGGGTATCACTGATCTAAGCAATCAGCTCCGCTGCCCCTTTAACGTCTTTCCCTCCCCCTCCCCCTCAATTTTCAGCTAAACAAGTAAAGAAGCAATTGTTAGAAAACAGTTTTCTTAATTTTGTTTCTATGGACCTGTGTAGATCACTTCATTTGTGTCTTCACCAAATACAATGAATTACCTTATATGCGCCATATGTAGCCATTGCACAGATCAGAATCATAAGGAGAGAAATAGCAGTGGCAATGCACATATCTGGAAAAGAGACACATCAATGATTGCAGACAAATTCAGAGCTTGCTTCAGTTATTTTGCCACCTCCCTTGTGTGGAGCGTCTCAAAGGGCAGGGTGGGAGACAGGTGGAGACGGGGTCAGGTGCATTGTTCAGAAAAAATCTCTGGCTTTTGTTGGGAACCTCCTAAATACAAGGAGCAGAGACAGTGCTTCTGTCTGTGCAAGCCTACAATGTTACACTGTGCTGACACTTACACTAATACTAACACTGTGCAGCCTCTATCAGACTATGGTGATGAATGGCTTAATTTTTCTAAGGATTTTCAAAAATCAGGAGAGGTTTTGACAAGACTATTTTACTTGTTGTGCTGGTATCTGTAGTCAGAATGTGTAGTCTGCTTTTCTGCACTACTGATTGTTTCTTCACCAACAGCTGCTGCATACCATTGCTCATATACCTCTATACTGGAAAAGGAGCACAACTGGCAGATAAAGGCATCTCACAGCAGAAGTAACATCTTGAAATTTTTCATTTCAACCAAGAATACTACCGAGATATATTTATTAATGAAAATGTGTAACTGTCAGGAAAGTTAGAGCAGTAAAGGAAGTAAAATATTCTTTAAGGTCTTGATTGGTGGAATTACAGGACTCCTATATTTTTCTTCTACTGCTGATCAGCTTTCAATTAACTTTCCATTAGATTTGAGAAGTTCCTAAACCATGAACAGTTGGAAGGAGGTCTTGGGCAAAAAATTTACATGTTTGGTATTTTCATATGCACCTCCCTAGATATCATTACAGACCACTGTCAGGAGATCAGAAGTGAATTTCTGAACTTGACCTTACAGTGAGTTTGGGAGTGCAATGGAACATCGTGCCTATTTTTCAGAGGTTAAGCCAGTGCACAGAGGATAGGGGACGTGAGGTGTATAGGACACGGCTTTAGAGATCCCACCTCTGTTGGTATCTGTGAGGTACCTGAGCTGATTTGGGTCATTGCTGTCACCAGGTGTGTTTACCCACCTTGATGAGGCATGTGGAGGACC
Organism: Rhabdornis inornatus; assembly: GCA_013397075.1. Classification (NCBI taxonomy): domain Eukaryota; kingdom Metazoa; phylum Chordata; class Aves; order Passeriformes; family Rhabdornithidae; genus Rhabdornis; species Rhabdornis inornatus. Next base: position 1,191,367 of record VWZS01006638.1, read on the forward strand.
TCTGAGATGCACAAACACACGACAGTGCTCAGGATGTTCATCACCCTGACTTTGGAAGCATTCAAAGTGTAAAGATGACATAATTTCATCACAGAGCTGCCACAACATCTAACTCCAGCACATGATGAGGAGCATCCCACAGCATGGAACAGTCCTCAACTCAGCTCCCTGGATGCATCAAAATCAGATCTGGGTTCATGCCCCGGAGCCTTCACCAAAGTCTCCAAAAGGATCTGGCCGCTGTGGACAGGTCTCACCTGTCACCACCAGGAAGCACTGCAAGCTCACCCAGGCCATGGCTGAGGAGGAAGGACAGGCACTAAGTCTTGTCTGTCATTATTTACAGCCTACCAGAACGATCATCCCTGTAGAAAACAAAAGACCAGGTCCTTGATCTGCCTGAGGGAACACAAACCTTGCTCTAGATGGCAATAATCCAGATTTCTGCTGGCCCTTGATGCAGAGAGGAACCTGAAGCTTTTGAAGCTGGTGGGAAAATGAGCAAGAGGAGACTGCTGCTGGCAGGTGAGGACATCTCCAGAGCTGCTTATATTTCCTGGCTTTTTGGGTACTGTACCTATCAACATCAGGATTAAGGACTTCAGAACCCAGGTCTCTCCCCTTCCAGAACACTGCCTGTGTCCTAGGTTTCAGGATTCTTGTTCTCTCTCTTGCCCCCACAGTTTGTCCTTGGGATTGCATAGGGACTCAAATGCCACAGAAGAAGTCCTATGGCAGGCTACTTCCTAATTTAAATATGAAGGATAAAGTGCCCTTTCCTGGCATTTGGAAGAGTACATTCAAACCACTATTCAGATGAGGCCCTGGAGCACAGATGTCATTTCCCACAGTACAAATGCTTGGATCTTTTATCTTATCGTCAAAATAAGCAGATCTCACCCAGGAGTGGGGCCTGCAGTCAGCAGTGAGTTTAGCTCACCCCGGCACTCCCCGTTTCCTTCACAGGGGCTTCCTGCAACTCAGCTCATGGGTGCTGCACAACGCCAGTGGGAGGCAGCAGGGCTCCCTGCTCATCATTCAGGAGGGAATGACATCTCAGTGCATTCCAAATTGCTCTTCAAAGGCACCTCCTTCTCCTCTTAGAATGTGAAGAGAATCTAGACAACCAGTGCAGTGTTTGAGCTGCATTACTTTGACCAGTTTCTAGGTTTTTAGGAGCTGTAAAGGCTGTGCTGTGCCTGTTAGAAGTGATCTGAATTCTGCCCTCAAGAGGAAGAAGTATCCACAAAATACACACCTACTAATAAAAGTTACTGCAGTTTCTTAAGACACTTCTGGTTGTGAGGCCATTTGCTCTGGCTGCCTACATACATCCTGCGAAATCAAACTTATTTTGAATAGACCAGGTACAATTGAGGTAATGAAAGAAAAGGAGAGAAGTGAAAATGGCTGCTGCAGCCACTAACCTCAATTGAACCTCTTGTCAAAGGGGCTCTTGGATCAATAGTTTGATTCTGACCATCAGTTTGGAGGCACTGCTTATGCATTTGTTCTTGATCCCAACCACTTCCTGCATGCAGGGGGAAGCTGCTGTCACTGTCACTTGCAGCAGATGCAGGAGTCACAGGTTCCACTTTTTTGGTTACTGTGGCAGTACTGGTCCAGAGCCAGAGCCCAGCAAACTGTGATGAACTTGACATTGAATATCTGGTCTGATACACTCACGCTCCCTGTCTCCAGTGTCTCCCTAACTGTGTTCCACCGTGCCAAGTCCTAGTTGGCCCAAGCTAGTTCTTTCTCATTTAAGGCTTCATTGAGTTTTTTGAGCCGTGTCAGCTTCAATTAATCAGAATGAAACTAGATATGCAGCACTTGAAATGAAAAACTGACAGGAGTGTGTGATTTTTTTTTTCAGCCATGCTGTGCTTTCTATGGCATTCATGGCTAGAAAGGCTGTACTTGGACTGCTGAAGGGATTATATAGCCTATTGTCCTAGATGGCTTTTTGAGTTTTCTCCTTGGGTTTAGAGAAACCAGATGAGTTTTTTAATTCTTATACCTTGCAGTGACATTCTACTTTCCTGCCTCTTTGGAGAGAAGATGCTGCTGGGGCTGGGCAGAGCTCCTGTTATGTACTTGTGTGCACAGCAAGCTGCAGCTTGAGCTCCCTCGAATCCACCTCGGAAGTATTTCCTTGCCTTTCCCTCTCCTCTTGCAGAGGAGGCTGATGGTGGGTGCTGCAGGGACGGGGAGGAACAGGCAGCAAGGCCAGTCCCTGAGCCAGGAACTGTGTGAAGTGATGAAGACCTCAAATCCTCATCATCTGCCCCAGCCCTGGAGTTAATTGCTGGCCCACAGCTTTGACAGCAGGGGCCAGAAAGCTGCTGATCAGCAGCCTGCAATCCTCAGACAGTTTCTCCCACTCTCTCAGCCTCATTTATCCAAGAGCCTCCTGACTGCCAGTTAAGGATTACTGCCTTCTCTCTCCTCCGGTCTGCTTGTGCAAGCTTGATGCCACTGCTGCCAGCCACTGTGCAGCCTCCTGGGCCACAACCTGCACAGCAGAAGCATTTTCTCCCTGGCAAAGAGAGAAGGGCAATGAGAAGAAAAGAGTATTCTGCACCTTTGAGCCCAGCACATCTACTCCAGAGTATCAAATTAGAGGGAAAGATGCTGCCCTGAATATCCTATGCTGGGAAGGGAACTAGTTTTCTCCCCCTCCCTACATCTGGGACTCATACTACATAGGTGGTGTTGATGTGGCAGGAATGTACCTACTCTACCATTTCCATTTATCCCCCAGCAGAAGTCCAAGCCCTGCTGTCTGTAGATTTCTTTATAAAATTTTTTAATTTGAATTAGTATTTTTAAGTCCTGGGTGCATGTCATATTAAGCAGAGAGATCATCACATTATTTATTCTCCCCTGTCCTGAGATGTCTGCTGTCCTGCCTGCCCATTCCAGGGCAGGGACACAGGCAGATTTTGACCTAGAGTTGCTGACATCAGTGTCAAAGTTCCTCTCCATTTCTGTAGGGCATGCAGAGGATTTCAGTCCTTGTTGTCAGGTGGCCTGTGAAGTATCACACACATCTCTGACCCTATGACAGCAATAAACAAAACCAGGCAACACCCACTGCTTGTTTGGGCTGTTGACATGTCAGGATGATGGTCTCTGTGTGTCTGAAGAAGCTGAACAGAAGGCTTAGCAAAACCCTCTGGGAAGTCAAAATGAATTATAGGGCTTTTCCACCTCCTGCTCTGAGATTATTAGTCTTTTAACAGCAGCAGTATTACATTGAGTAGCTCGCATATTTCTAATTTTCCCTAGTCCAGGTTCTAAACTCCCTCAGGAAATAATAAAAAGAAAGATGAGACTAAATGGGCTCAGCTGAATATCCAGCACAGGAGGAAACCCAGCATTTTACCCAGCTCTGAGATGTACACAAACCACACACACTGGTGTTTTCCAGTACCTCCCTCTGCGACATGGCTAAGTCTTGGCAGACTTTCTTTCCCCTTGCTTCCTTTTCTAGAATAGGAGGGAAAAGAAATAGTCTAAGAGTTTTTTCCTAAGTGTTCAGGTAAATCCTTTCTCTGACTAATCAAACAGGTATTTTGGAGCCTCTGGCAATGCCCTCGGAACCACATTAAATCCTGGAATTAGAACTGATGCTGCACTGGTATTTTCAAGCAGTTTGCACTAGACTGGCTGTGGCTCTGCAGATGGCAGGAATTTTTCCACTGCTGGAACAGAAAATTGAAAATTCTCCATAAACCAGGCACAGCTAGAAATAAATCTGAATACAAATACTGGGGGAATCCTGGTTTATTGGAAGTCAAGGGAAACCTGTCATTAACTTCACTTGACTACTGTGACAAAGCTGGTAAGTTTTTTTCCAGATGATGTTTTCAGATCTTTTATAAGGGGTCCTCTACAGAAGAAAGAGGGTGACAAATTTTACATGTAAACTCTGTGTCTGCATTTTTTGTTGTTTACTGTCGATTGGAGCATCAATAGTAATGAGAATAATGGCTATTACTGTTTGTGTTATGATTATTTGTCAACAGAAGTATATATAGATAACAACTCTGGGACCTTCTTCAGCATAAAAAATTATATATCTTCCTGTATTCCATACACATGGTTTCAGTGCATGCAGCTAACCTGAAAAACATTTCTTCAAGAATGACAAATAAAAGTAGGAAAAGAGAAGAGTATGTGGAAGTTTTCCTGATGATTTATCTCATAATAAAATATTTCATTGCATTTGAACAAATACATTCATGCTTAAAGAAAAGAAGCAAGAAATTATCTCCTGCCAGCTATTTCCAGTAACCATAAAAATCAGTAGCTTGATTCAACTGCCTTTACTCAGTAAGGCACCAAACCAGAGGGAGTCAAAGAATAAAAGGAGACATCAATTCATGGCTTCATTCGTAATTTAATTGCCTGCGAAACGTTCCCTTTACCAAATGGAAATGAGGTTGCTTGGCCCATAAGCCACCCTTTCACAGTCTTGCAGGGTTCACTTCAGAAGCCTTGATAAAAATATACAGAAAATACAATTTTCAAGTGTAGATGGAAATCCCCAATCTGACAGCTACTGCATTACAAAACAGAATTACAATTTTAAAGCCTTGGGCACTGGCAGGCCTCTGATGTTGGCTATATAAAACCGCAGTGACAGACAGTCATTACCAAGGTTAATCTCTGAGAATTAGGACAAGGCAGTCAGTTTTAATATGTCAGAATCAGCTAGGAGCCCATCTGTATCTACTATGGTCCTTACTTTCTTAAATCCAGTTATATAAGAAGATTTTTAGTTGGAAGTTGCAGGTGGTTTTTCAATGAAGACGCAACAGAGTAGCAATCACCCCTCATCATTAATTCAATGTAGACCCTCAAGGCATATTTGCATTAAAGACCTTGTAGAAATAAGCATCCCTTAAATGATACCCAGAATCTCTGACACAACCATGTGCAATTTCTTTTCTCAGGTATGGGGCTATTGCTTCTCCTACTGACACTCTTATTGACTTCAGTAGGAATGAGGAAAGGACTTAGAATATTTAGCTGTGGATGGGGGAATTCTGAGCAGAAAGACACCAGTGTGATTAGCAATAGATGTTGTTTCAGACTACTGTAAGAAATGTTGAATGTAACAATCTCATGAGCAGAAATGGAAATACACAGACATTTTTATCAAAATCACATTGAGAGAAAACGTTACTAGATATGAATTAAACAGTTAAATCAACAAACCACCAAATAATTTGAAAAAGTTATTGAACAAGGAAACATTTGCAAAGGACAGAAGGTTTTGTAGGAGACATAAATGGCCTATCTTACCCTTCTCTGAAACTATATTGAAGATTTTCTATGATGCCTTTCAGTATGAGAAGGAATTGCTCTGTGCTATTGCTAATATGCCTGTGACTATACAGTTGGTATTTGTATTTGCATCTGTTTGAGAAGGCTTGTGCAAGTCATGCCACATGCATGGGGGTGCATAAATACATCCAACACGAATGAAGGCACTCAGTCTGAACAGCAGCGTGGGCTCTTGTGCATCTGCAGGCACTTGGGATGTGGTGCTGGGAGGTGCATATCTCCCATATCTCCCTCTGTCGTGTAAAATTCCGCTGGGGCTTTCAGTACCATGCTCAGGGATAAATCTCCCTGCCAAGGGCTGGCTTTGCCCCTGCCAAGCCAGGACACAGAGCACATGGATTGATTACTAATAGGTAGGTGTCAGATAAGGTTACTACTAGGAAACAAGTTTGAACTGTGCCAAGACACCTTTCACAATAAAATGCATCTGTACAGTACAAAGGTGAAGCAATAATTGAAAGGACAGCAATTACTGAAATGACAGGACAGTTACATAAATGCTGGAGCAATGAGTGCTAGTAATTAGGGAATTTGTACTTACTGGCATCATCCATAAATTCAAATTCACCCCCTAATTCAGCACTAGTCAGGTGGTACTGGTCAGGATCAGTCAGGGCGCTCAGCAGAATCAGCAAGACCACCGAATTTATAATCTACAGAGAGGAAAAAGGGAAAAGGATCAGTCTGTGAAAGGAATGCATGAAAAACCTCTGGGCAGCACATACCCACCCTGTTTCACACCAACTATGATAGAGACTGTTTTCCAACTGTACAACTGTAGTATTTAACTAACACTGCAATTAATTTCTCTCAGTTGGTGTAAACAGGACTTACTTCTTCCCTAAGTGGCAGCATGAAAATTAAACAAAGCATAGATTACCTCTTTTCATTCTGACTCTATTCCACACCAGAAAAGTTACCGCTGCTCTTTCAGAATATAAAACATGTTAACACATCCACTAGTCATTTTGAGATTATTACAAATGGGTTCTGTAATAAAGAACTATCAGCATGGCAGAACTAGAATTGGGGACAGACCCTGTACAGTTGCTAGATGATCAAAGAGGAGCTTAATTACTGGACAGGGCTGTGTTTTAAGAGGCCACGAGTGAGGTGCTGCCTCAGGTGAGCTGCTAAATGAAGAGGCGTGGGGGGAGTGGGAGGAGGTGGCAATGTGAGCCCCGTGTCTGATGCCCACATTCCTGTGTCATGTGGCACAGATGGACATTCACACCCACCAAGGCCTTGGCTATGAAATGCAGTAAGTGAATTAAACACCGAGAATATCAAGTGATTCAGTAGAAGCGGATTGTCAAGTATCAGCTATGAACGGATTGGAGAGGTAGCCAAGAGCTGTATTTTAAAACAAATCTGAACAAAATGCTCATATTGCTTTGAAGTGAGGAGAGCTAATTGCAGAAAAGAAGATTGCTCTGCATGAAATAATGCAGCCAGGCTAAAAGCTTATTCTACAGAACTAGGAAGATAACTGGTGAAGAAGAAAATGGAAAGAAGAAAGCTGAAAACAGTACTCTTGGAAAGATGGATTTTACTGCTTTGATTCTCACTTCAAAGTCATCCTAATGTGATCACAGGTTACTAACAGCAACAAGAAAGTGTAAAAACACAGGTTATTTCGAGACATAACAGGCTAGAGATTTCTCAGGTAAGATAAATCCTTTTTGATAGGTAAATTCCATCAAGTCTAGCTGATACCAGATCTGTTAGCAGTCTTTGAAAACTGCTGAGAATAGATTGAGTTCACAAGACAAGAAAAGACCAAGCACAGTTTATGCATTTTCAAAGCAGGAAGGTCATGTAATTAATTTCTATATAGACTGTGAGATTTAAGAACAAAATAAGAACAGATAATCAAGCCGTCTCACCATTAACGCTTCAAATTGGTATGGTCACAAGTAACAATCACCATGGGCTTGTCAAGGGCAAGCTGTAAGTAATTTTTCCTTCTCTGACAGACTAAGAGTCCTTATGGACAGGGTAGAAGCAGCAGAAAACATCTCTGCATCTTAGCACACCTTTTGACATTATGAGACTCTCACAAATGAGGAAGGAAAACCTGGTTTAGTTGAATGTGCAGGAAGGTGAATGCACTGCCAGCTGGAAAACTGTACTGAAAGAACAGCTGTCATGGATTTAAGGATTCACAGCCAGCACAGAAGACATATTGATTAGTGTTTTCCAGTATTGTTGAGAGACTTATTTCAAGTCACTTGTAACTTCCACCTTTCTCTGATTTGCAGACAATGCCGAATCTGTAAAAACTTTGGGAAATAAGATTAAAATAATTTTGACCAACTAGAGCAAAATTCAGACAATAGAGCACAATTCAGCACCAAAAAGCATAGAGAAACACATTTGTGAACAACTTCAGAAACTGAGGCAAAAAAACCGAGTAAGTGATAACTGCTCAGAAAGGAGTCTGGGTATGACAGTGAATTAACTGAACATGACTCAGTGGAATCCCACAAGCTCATCTTTGTGGCTACATGGTGGTGGGCAGTGCTGTAGAAACCTGGGTATCAGATGCATAAACTATCCTCCCACTTGCCCTCCCTCTGCAGAAAGGGTTCAAAGTCCTTCTAAAATGTACAAGGAAAAAAAGCCCTGGGGAGGACCCTGCATCAGAACAGAGGGTATTCACACATCTGGAATGTAGGACAGATAGCGAAAAAACTGGGGTTGCTTAACAAGGAAAAGGTAGGGGAAGGTGCTCTCAGTCTTTTATGAGCAGAAGGGCAAGGGGGAAACAACGGGGCAACAGACTTTCTTCCAGATCCACTGGGTAAACAGATCTGAATTATAGCAAAAGAAAATTTAAGTTAGACAGCATGGCGAACAATAAGAAAAGAAGCAGATAGAGATTGTCTGGAGGGGGTTAGAGATCATCATTACTGCATTTTTACACAGAATAATTAAATAGATTTGTGTTGGGAATGCTGTAACATGATCTTGGCTTTCTCTTGGTTTTGAAGACACCAGATGACCATCAAAATTCAAAGTTACATTCCATAAATCTTACTGGATTTTAACATTATGTATACCTCTATATTGCAACCTAGTTCTTGTTTTATACTCCTTTGTGGAAAGCTAGAAGACATAAGCCAGTAATAAATATGTTACCTAAGAGGAGTACTCAAAATACCCAAGCAACCAGAAACCATAAATGTATAGAGTGTTGCTATTGTAAAGATGTATTTTTTGGATACAGACATAGCCACAAAAACTCATAAAATACTGACCTAGGCATTCTACTTTCTCCTTATGGATATGTCCTGATTCAGATTATGTGATTGTAAGAATTGCCTTAAATTCTGTATAAGACATAAATTGTGTTTGCCTGATCTGAAGTCTGCTGCAGTCAGTAGGAATCTCTCTAATGCTCTTTAGTGCATTACTTTTCTGTTCTATCAGTTTATTCTCTTGAGATCCTCATCATCATCTGAGCACTTTCCAGCTGTGCTGTCAGCAGTGCAAGTAAAACACAACACGTGTTTGTTTCCTCCCTCTCTCTCCCAGAAATGTGTGCACAGTTGGGTGTATTGTGTTCATTAGGGTTTTCCTTTTGTTTAGAAAGTGATGTGACTGCTGAATTTTAAAAAATGCTTTAATGCATAAATTCAGTGTGTCTAAAAACTTACTGATGTAGTGTTTTCCAAGGACACACAATCAAGGACAAGAGCATAAAAAAGTATTCCCTGTTGGTATATGTAGTTGGTGTGAGAGTTGAAATCTCCATTCTAGGAAAAATAAAAGAGATTCCTGTGCTCTTCTGATAGGGCCAAAATTTCCTTCCAGATGTTCTGCATTTCTTGAGCAACAAATAGTGTAACAACCAATTAGCAATGCTTAGAAAGCATTTTAATTATACAAAGTTTCAGGAAGCTGCTAAACCCTATAGCTTCCCAGTGAGACACATTGTCCTCCCTTTACAGATGGAGAAACTGAAACATGTCCATGGCCATACAGCAGTGGGTTGCAGCAGGATGCTCTCTCTGGAATAGGGTAAAATAACTTGAACTGTCAGTGGTAAATGAAGCTGTCAGTGGTAAATGAAGAAGGGGGATTCATGCTGTCTTTGGTGTTGAACAATGCCGGAGCCAAGTCTGACTCAATCCCGAAGTTAAACATTCTACTACTGAGATGAAGATGTGGTAGACCTGATAAAATACACGGATAAAAGAACAAACAAGTGACACTGCTGATAGTTTATCTAAAGTTGCTGAGCTGACACAGCTGGCCTGGAGACATAATGGCTGACAGTCAATCACCCAGTCCCTAACTTGAACAGCAGGGTCTTCTACCACACCCCTTCTTGGAGTGCACGTGCAGAGACTTCTCCCTTGAGTGTGGATGCTCTTCAAGGTTACCTTTCAAGATTGAGCGAAAGAAACTGGCCCATGGTCATTGATATGGGTAAGTAACATCAATCTGTTAATAATAATTAAATATAAATTAATAATTTTTTGTTAGCTTTAATACAATTGTTCCAATATTGCTTCATGGTGTACTATAATAGTTGCTATAGCTCCTATACTGTGTAGTAAATAATTCTGATTAAGATAGCTTTATCTAATCAGTATAACAATAAAAAAAAATATTTAGATATATCTGGTTTGTTGTCCTTTATCCCATGGGACAAAGTTGTATAAATGTTCAATTATACCTATATAATCCTTTAGACATAAACTGTTGACAAAGTCTGGGTTTAAGATTAGATCCAGCCATACCCAGACTTCTCTATGAGGAGCTTAAAAAGCCAGGAGATCCTTTCTGCACTCCATGACTCAACAAGAAGGCTTCTTTAATAAACTTTATCTGAAGCTCCCACTCTGCCCACAGCAGGTGTTCAATAAGAATAAAACACAAGACTTTGCACTATCAAGTCAGAACTGTGACCACTGGGTTCTACAGCTGATTGCAGCCCCAGAGCAATCCCAGGGGCTCAGGAGAGGAGCTCCAGGGATACTAACAGGCCTTATTTGACCTGCACAGCCCCAATCTGAGCCCCAATCCCCCTCCACACCCCTGCCCATGGCCCAGGACCCCATCCAGGTCAGCCTGGGGTCATCAGTCCCTGTCCAAGTGGTACAACTCGATGCCACTCTCCATCCATGCTTCCGGGGTGGACCCTGTAAAGGCTTGTCTCCAGTTGTGTCCCTGGTCCCAGCCCTCTTTGCTTTTGGTTGGCCCCCCTAGTTTGTCACCTGCCCTGTTGGGGCTGTTGATGAACCCCATGATCAGCCCCAGTTCTGTTTCTGGGCTCAGTCCCTGCAGGATGGCATTCAGAGTGGCCTAACAACACACTGGACAAAGATCTAACAGAAAGTCCCAAAAATGCCCAACTGTCCTCTTATTCTGATATGGAAATAAAATAATTTTTTTTTTTTAAATCCCAAAATCTTACTTCTTTGGCAGCCAGACGGAATTACATCCACATTTTAATCAATGAAGGGGAGGAAAATAACTGCTTTATAGAGACCACAGAATGTATGAAGCCAAGAGAAAAGAGGAAATATTATGGAAGAGACATCCAGAAATTGGAGCAGTTACTGGAGCTCCTGCTGTGGGCTTACAAAACATAATTTCAGATATCAGAAGATACTATAAACAGCAACAGCTGTGTGAGGAAGGTGCATGCAGGCATGAGCAAGACAGGCAGCAGGTGATGAGACTGGGACTGGCTCACTGATGCTGCTGCCACCTGCACTGTGATAAATAACCAGCAGCTTAAGCACACTGTGAGGCACTTCTGCTGGAAAGAGCGTCCAGTATTCAGGATGCAAGGATACAACCTCGTGTCTTCCACAGGCAGCTTCCAGCAATTAGAAACTATATAATGCACTAAAATTTCAGACTTCTAATGTCAATAAGTCACCTTTTTTCCATGTCATTTGTTACAGAGGTCAGCAGTGAACTGCGGTGACTCATGGGAATAAAATGCAGGGGAGGTGTCAGAAGGCACTGCAGCAATAGGTGATCTGAAAACAAATATCACTATAATTTCAGACCTTTTGTAGAAGTACAGCTGCATGGTATCTATCCCAGCTCATCTAAATAAAATTAGTTCCAGTAGCTCCTAAGAGCATGCCATTAATACCAATCTCTAACTCAAGCAGACAGAGAAATGCTTTCGCCAGCAACTTACATTGATGTCTGTAAACACTGAAAGAATTGCCAGGAGTTACAATGGCTTTCAGTCAGGAGTCAAAATAAAATAGCTTTCATAAAAGAGTTTAGAAGAGATAATATTATGCTCACTTTAAATAAATGCACTGCATTAAAAATACAGTGATGTTCCTATTGAAGTCTACAGGGTCCCCTCTACAAATATTCCACTACAATTCTCCCAAGACATTCTAATGCAGTGAAGAGAGATACCTATATTTACAGGAAAAAAAGAAGAGCCCTCCCCTGCTTTATTTCTATTGAGGGTTCAATTTATAACTGAATCCATGCATGTAGCAGTCTGAGTGTTATGGGTGGTGAAAGATATTTGTACAGTTTTAATTCTGTGACTGTTTTCAGCCTCACTGAACTCAAGAGATATTCACTTAAGCACCCTCCTTAAATCTCAGCATTGGTGGAGAACAAACTCCCTGCCTGTGCCCCTTTTTACAGTTCCAGAGCTGGTTTCATGACACTGTGAAGCCCAGTAATATGTAGGAACTGGCATGCAGAGTTCTAGCATATTTTTAATATCCCACAAAACTGGCACGGTTCAGTCTGTTGTCCTCTACAGAGATACTAAGGAAGCAAATTGCCAAGGACATTAATTTTAGTAGTAAGAAATCCTAAACATTTTTAGTAAAACTTAAGAAAATCTCAAGCAGAACCACAGTACCCTCTCCTCTGTTTGTCTCCAAAAAACTCAAGGCAATTTTACAAGTCTAGTTACCTGTTCTCTACAGAAATGGTAGAAACAAAACATCAGTCTTAAACTACTTCTGCTCCTTGAAACTAAACAGACGAGTATTTTCTAGCACTTGGATATTTGAAGTCAGTATCACTATCAGAAAAAGTAAGAATGTATGGAAAATGTCTATTTAAGTATTTCAATGTCTAATTCTCCCCATCTACTTTTCCCTTCTCACTAGGCATGTTCTTTGCATATTTTCTTAATTTTTTCTTTAGGCATAGAAGATCTTAACAAAAGGAAAAACACCTTTGTTCATCAAAAGGACAAAAGAACTCTACAAAGGAAAAAAAAATCAGGTTCAGGATTTAACTAGCTCAGGGTAGAGCTGCACTATCTGGGGTGCCTTTCCTAAACTTCTCCATTAGTATAGATAATTCAGGTTTATTGCCCCATATAGGAAGATTTCTCTATCTGTTCTCTGTCTCCCACAGTTAGGCAGTTTTGTGTTTGTTAGTGCTCACTGGGGGCTTTTTCTGAACTCTGACTGAAGAAGAAACAAGGAGGCAATTTTATCAATAAAGGTCTTAAGCTGAGTGCTGTGAAGAGCAAACAAATAGCACATGAAGAAACAAGAAACAAGATGTCCCTTCTGTGTACCCAAGTTCCTTGACAAGTCTCTCAGCAGTGATTCAATTTCTTTCCCTCTCAGGGCACAGGAGCTACATCCGAGCCCACCACAGCCACTGGCTTGAACTCCAGGAATGGAGGAGCAGGAGAATCCTGGCTGTCAGAGTAGACACTTCTCTTTTTTCTGCCATGTAAGCCTTCTGCCTCATGCTAATGAAAATGTTTCAACTCTCCAGTGCTCAGGGACAAGCTGCAGATGAGTTAGTGATGCACAATTTAATGAGTGGTCCAAGTTAGACACTCAGACACACTCAATCATCTTTTCATCCAATGGAACAAAACAGTCTGAAGGGAAATAGAAAGAGGGACACTTGAACTTGGGTTAAAAGGGAATCCTTCACTCCTTTGACCAGTGAAACTCATTATCAGGCATTATTACTGATGCCAAAAGGTTGAAGGAATTCAGAAAAGGATGAGCTATTTATTAAGGAAATGCAAGTGTTCAGTCATACCACAAAAGATTTTAAAAACAAAATACAAGCCTTCCTGCTTCAGGTGACTGCCCAACCTTAACATTATAGGAGAATAAAAGAAAATGTTGTCCCTGAACAAGTTGTTCTTTCTCCCTGTGTGGTTTCTCAAAGCATTGTTCTGGCTGCTACCTGAAATACTGCACTGGAATAGAGAGAGCATTAGTCAGGTTAGAAGTAGAAACCAGGTTTTTATATTCTTTAATTTGGAGAGGATAGGGTACAGTCTGCAATTCTTGTCACTAATTTTCCATACTACTTATGAGAAGGCAAAGAATCATCCAGGCAGGCTCAGACTAGCATATCACAAAGTCCATATTATAGAGACCATATAATAGAAAGCTGCATAAAATATTTCAATCAGACTTTATACACAATTTTAGCTTTAATTGCTATGACACTAAACACTGAACTTTAAAGACTATGCTGATTAAATTGATATAGGAAGTCCAGAATAATTTACCAGCACTCTTCTATACAAATTACTGAACTACTGCCTACTGCCAGCCTTTTAACAGCCTTAAAACCCAAACCACAAGAGGTCTGTTATTACTGGAATATAGTAGTGGTGAAATTTATTTTTTAAAAAAATAGATGGACAGATTGTGCAATATGCATGAGAGGTTTCTGCCTCCCTAGAGATAGAGTTTAATTTGTTATATACTTGTGAGAGACTGAAATGTTATGGTTTGTGGCTTAAGTATTGTTATAAAGGACTTTTTGCCCATCATGGCAAAACTATAAAGAAGCTGCAAAGCCACCAAAGCCCTCCCCTCCCTGAAGATGCCTCCTGAGGGGAACTTGAGACTGTGAGTTAAGCTGCCTAAGGGAACTTCAGATAAGATAAAGGTGACACTATTGTTCAATCATCTCAGGTCTAGGGAGAAGGAAACAAGGCTGAGGGAGAATAAAGTATCCCCCAGAAAGCCAAACCCAGCAGCTGTCCTGCAAATCAGCTCTGGCTGACTTGATGTGGGGGAGGCCACAGCTCACAGACTCATCTGCTGAGGCCAGGTTTGCACAGACTCACCTCCAACCAAGGGGGGAGGAGGAGAGTTTTGGGTGTGTGGCATAACCTCAGCTCAGAGACAGCAAACACTCATCCACCCTTACACAAACAGGCTCAGCTGTGAAACCAACCCCACAGGCCACATCCATGGGACATTCACATGAGAGGCAGCTGAGGGTGTGTCATAATCCATGGGGGTGTCATAACCCATCAAAGCCCCCCCAAAGCGCTCCCCAGACTGATTCCTGAGCCCTTGCACCAGAGCCTTGCACGTAATGCAAAGTGATGCAACTGCTCCAGAGTCTGTTGCAAGAGACTGGGTCAAACTTGCTCCCTGCAGGGGAGGTCCCTGGGCATTCCCACCTGGCCTGAGTGTGCATTAATCCACTGAAGTCTGTGTTTTGCAGGACCCTTACCACCAAGAAAATCAGAAGAACAGGATCAATGGGATGCCACCAGGATCCATGGAGTGGTGATATTTTCTACTTCATCTGTCTCTCTGTCACTCTCTTCTTCTCCCCTCTCCTTTTTCTATTTCTTTCTATCTCTTTCTACCTCCCATTTGCTGTTAAAATCCATGCCACTGACTTCGGCATATGNGGGACATTCACATGAGAGGCAGCTGAGGGTGTGTCATAATCCATGGGGGTGTCATAACCCATCAAAGCCCCCCCAAAGCGCTCCCCAGACTGATTCCTGAGCCCTTGCACCAGAGCCTTGCACGTAATGCAAAGTGATGCAACTGCTCCAGAGTCTGTTGCAAGAGACTGGGTCAAACTTGCTCCCTGCAGGGGAGGTCCCTGGGCATTCCCACCTGGCCTGAGTGTGCATTAATCCACTGAAGTCTGTGTTTTGCAGGACCCTTACCACCAAGAAAATCAGAAGAACAGGATCAATGGGATGCCACCAGGATCCATGGAGTGGTGATATTTTCTACTTCATCTGTCTCTCTGTCACTCTCTTCTTCTCCCCTCTCCTTTTTCTATTTCTTTCTATCTCTTTCTACCTCCCATTTGCTGTTAAAATCCATGCCACTGACTTCGGCATATGGTCCTGCTTGCACCTTAATTTGGGCAGAGGCATCTCTTTCTGGATCATAACATTATTTAATCTCACTCTTTTCCTGGTTTAAGGAAATAAGCCATTTGTATACAAATTTATCAGTGGAGTCTTTGTTACTTTTCCATTGTACTTAAAGAAAGTTTAACCTGTATCTAAGGAAAGTCCTGAAAATGATTGCTGAAGTCTTCTGCACAGCAAGATCTCTAGGGAAATATTTATGGGGAAATATAATCACATATACAATTATATCATTGCCAGATCAAGTCACAATTTCTCCTAAAGGTCATCTTGGTGCAGGATGCAGTGGAGAACTAGCAAAGAATTGATATGCAATAAAACCTTATTAGAAAAAGGGCTGTTCAACTGGGATTTGTTTGGTTTCAGCATTTATCCTTAACTTCCAAAAATGCATGTTTGAGCCTTGCAGGTGACTGTGAAAGCTTGAGGGCAGTGCCTTGTGACTATGATGTGAGTTGTGGCAGCTCCCACAGATTTAGACTTTTGTGTGGACTTGTGACAGAGGATGGGCCAGGCAACACTGCTGTAGCTGCCAACCTGGACTGGACTGTCCAGGTACCCACTGGCCCTGGCCAGCACATGTGTGTCCTACACCCACAGCAGCTCACAGCACTGCCCATGCTCAGAGCCCCCTACAGCCTCTCTGGACACGTGCCACTGCACTGCTGAGAGGAATGTGCTCTGGTTTTGAGAGCAAGCCACATACAACCACTTCATTAAAAAACCAACCTAGCATAAACCAACACCAAAACACACCAAATCATTGATCCACTATTCTTACGTAGCCCACAGGCAATATCCACAGAAGCCATACCAGTGACTGCACCCTTCAAGCACTCCACAACCCAAGGCAGGGGTTTAGTTATGCAAGGAAGAAGTGGAATGATGGTACAATACAGATAATTACTGAAATAGTAAAGAACATGATCACTTGTATCCTGTCTGTCTGGCCACAGCTGTTTCACTGTTGGGAAATGCATCTCCCCAAGGTGAAAATCTCCCACAAACCTGTGTTTCTGCCAAAAACATTTGCCCTGTCTGCTTTAAGCAGCTTAATATATCTCTGGATAGAACAAGACCTTGCTCAGCACATGCCAGCAACAAAATGAAAAGCAGTCACAGCACTCTCAAAACCCTTTTCAAGGCTGAGTACCAGGATGACAATAGCTAGAGCTGACTGCAGACACCTGAAAAAGAGCTGACCCACAGGAGGTCCAGGAACAGGATCAAGTCCATATTAATTCTTCAGTGATGCCTTCCTGGCAATTCACCTCACATGGACCAGGAGCACTCTCTCACACCTTCAGTCACAAGCGTGGCTTTTTGCTTCTTATTCTGCTGTTCGGAAATTTTGGACTTAAAACCTCCAGCCCTGCTGAAGAACAGCACAGAAATTGCCCTGCACATTTTCAAGCCTTGGCCTTTTTAAACTTCCAGAGTTTTACATTCAAAGCACAAGCCTCACAATGAAACAAGAGAAAAAGAAAGCAATCAAGGAAATTAATTCCTGGCTATTTTGCAACATCCGTTCCATATGTCCAAGAATATATAAGACTAATTGCATTTTCAATGACGTCAGTCTAATCAACGATCAGTTTAGGAAGCTTAATGTGTTCTCCTCTGGCTCACTAGGAGATACATATTAACCTTCAGCAGAACTTCCAAACACATTTTACTTGATTAATGTAATACCTTCTCTCCTTTCTATAAATATATTCATGATTTTTTGTATAAAAACCCAAATGTAATTATAGCATACTGAACTCTTAATGGGATTCTTTCCTTCAACAAGCATTTATGTAAACTTTGCTCTTCTTACAACCAACCATCTGTTTTCTCACTGGAGGGAATTTATTATCCAATTGAAGGCCTAAATAAGAAAAAAGGGTATTTCACAAAGGTTTGCAGTTTCTGAGCTGATAATTGTATTGATTACATGAGACAACTGTGTCATTATCAAGACAACTGATGCAGATTATCAGCTGTCATTGCAATGATTACATACTCTATGAAATATCCTACCATGGTGTTTGGAGATATAAGAAAAACTGCCTATGTTAGGGGATTAGAGCTTAAAGACATTTTCATAAATCCTTGTGTTGTGTCACAGACTAATGAACAGTTCAGTAAGTGCAAGGGCTGCCCGAAAGACATTTTCAAGAAATTTTATCCCTCCAATGACTTAAAAGGTTTTTGCAAGAAAAAACATTTAAAATAAATGTTTTAATGTCATACTAATGCACGACAGAATCTGGAACAGACTAATAAAATGCTGCTTCTACTTCTTTCTGCAGAACAGGAAACACACAAATCCAACTATTTTCACCTAGAACAGAATGCACAGGAGACTTGGGATGTGGTGTGCCAGTGAACCCATCCTTTGATCAGATAACCTTTTTGGCCTGTTGAGGGATGGATTCTGTCACACACAGGTGAGTGATTAGGCTCTTTGCAAGCTATCTTATTGATTGTGCCATTTAAATTCCTCCCATACATTAATTTATTTTGTGACTCAACTGAAGAGGGCCTGAAGCCTGAATTGGAGAAAAAAGATGGGATAAGGTCCTGCACGGCAGAAGCGAACCTGTGCTTGCGCAGAGTACAGAAGAGTTCCTTAAGGAGTTCTCCTGATGCCATTCTTGAAGCTAATAACTATTTTATTATTTAATAATGTATCTCTAGAGAAGTTAGAATCAGAATGTGGTTATTGAGAAGGTCCTTCAGATAAGATCATTTTGTTCATGCTAATGATCGTTATTGGTCTTTGTTCTTTGCTATGACATATCTAAAATGCATACATGTGCTTTGAGTTTGTTAAGAAAATACCATACAGGGCCTAAGCAGGTATTTGTGTGCAGAATCAGTCATTTTTTCCCCGTGGTCTTGAATATAATGAAATGGATGTGATCCAGTCCAAGACCATATACCCTGAACTTCCTCTGACTCCAGTCTCAGCTGGATATTCAACATGTACATCAATCATGAGGGAAGCCTTTAAAAGTAAGATTCATATTCTCCTTTATCCATAATGAATTCCAAGTTTTCTCTCCACTCTTCTCAATAGCAAGCATGTGCATAGGGAGAGTCTAATGAGTTACCTGGGAATGTTACTGCTTTTTTTTCCATGATCTTGTCTTTTATCTTACGAAGTACAGACAACAAAAAAACTAATGATCATTTTATAGACATGGCACTTGGGACATAAATAGTTAATCAATTCAACCATTTCTGTTAGAAGAATTGGGAATCTCAAGTAATTTCACATTATGACACCTCCACTTGCTAGTGGAGAAATTTCACATACTGCTGACACTATATCTCCTACCAAGGAATGGGAATTAGGAATGTCATTGGCACCACCCAGCTCTTTCCCCTGAATATACAGCCCAGGTCTTGGACAATGGAAGGTCAAACATCTGGTGAATCCACAGCACGCCCTGTTCTGCAAGAATTCTTTCCCCAGGGCAACCAGTACTGGAGTGTCACTGGAGATGGTAAAGGTGATGTTGCAGGATTACTTGACCCAACTCCCAGCTACATCCCAATGGCACGACACACATAGGAAGCAACATCCCTAGATGATATGAAGGAACTGAGCTGTCAGTGAGCTGGCTACTGTGACCCTTCATACAGACATGAAGGTGAAAATCCTTTTTTTTTTAGCCCATTTAATTCCATATAAAACAAAGCAAGGTAATTTTCTAAGTAAAACACAAGGCCTCATATCTGTATTCATAAAAATTCCCACAGCCTGACACTGAGATAACACATCAGGCTTTCTGATTTCGCTCTTTTCACAACTTCTTTTTTCAATTTTCAAAATCTCCTGATTCTCACAGATTTGAAAATAATCAAGAACTTCCTAGAATTTCTTTATTTTCCCTGAAAGACCCTTTACATCCTGTTCAAGGGACCCTCAGTTACAACTATTTGCTGATGTGGGTAGTCTCAGACAGTGTAGAGGTTGCAGGAGTGCAGGAGCAGCTTGGAAGGATCCAGTGCAGGGATATTTTGTTTACATGAGCAGTCACTGCTGATCTCTACCCCCTGCCAAGTAAGCCAAGATTACTGAAATCTTCTAACTGGTATTTAAGCACATTGCCATACATGCTGTTTCCCATGAGGCTTGAAAAATACCAGGACATAAATGTGGCCTAGTCACAAAATACATACTTTCATTCTCCTTTTGACATCAGATCAAGTGCACTCAATCCAGTGAACAATCCTGTCAGGGTGCTCAACCTTAAATCAGCGAGACCATAGCATGTTGTG
Source organism: Rhabdornis inornatus (assembly GCA_013397075.1). Taxonomy (NCBI): domain Eukaryota; kingdom Metazoa; phylum Chordata; class Aves; order Passeriformes; family Rhabdornithidae; genus Rhabdornis; species Rhabdornis inornatus. The sequence continues at coordinate 1,211,117 of VWZS01006638.1, forward strand.
CTTTTCGTTTGCTTTACAATGTAAGTCTACTACTAGTACATTTTTTCATCATTGGGATTTAATCCTTTTATTAAAAAATGACTGGGACAGAGATAGATATTAGACATGCTTTCAACAGTGTATTCAGAAAAATTCAGAACTGAAATGTCACAACTAGCAATTCATGCTCAGCTTTCCACAAATAGCAGCTCAAACATTTAACCTACTCTGGCTAAAAACTTCAGCTTGCTCTATTTATGTTCTTACAGCACATCCTCCAGTGAGAGCCACACAACTTGATAACTTGTGGTTATAAAAGGTTCTCAGCCTTCCATTAGATTTTATTTTTAGCCCCTCACTGTCAGGACCTCAGGGAGTGCAGAGAGGGGGCAGTGGCTCCTCAGGCATGGCAATGGCTCCTGGGGAGATGTGGGACCACAGGGAGGAGCTACCTGTGCCCAAGGCACTGCTGCACTGGGGCAGGTAGCAGGAGGCACTGGGCACACAGAGCTCAAAACTGGAGGCTCCTTCTTTTATTGTTTGTTTTTTTTAACTGATACCTTACAATTTCATCTTTGCCCCACCAAAGTCAGTCAGAAATAATCAGGATTCCTGTTATCCCAATCAGTGTCAGGATCCTCAGGGTGTGCAGAAACTCCACTGCCACTTCCAGCAGAGTGGAAAATCCTTCCATGACACTGTCAGCGTATCTGATGTTCCTTCTTTGTGTTTTAGACAAGGAAAGTGGAGTCCATTTCCTCAGGAAGAAGACACGCTGTGTTTATAAGTGCTGTCACTGACAGGGGTGTTGTTATTCTGACTCACCAGCACTGACTGGGTCACTTGGAAACAGAAATGCCAGTTTTCCCCCAGACTCCAGCACCCGCTGGGGATCAGAACTGAAGTTGGTTCATTTCAGCATTGTCACCACCCTGAACAGCATTAAAAATTAAGTTGTTTGAAGTGACTTTCTAATTTCACTTGGTTTGTTTTTGTTTTTTTTTTTAAACTAAACACTTGTAAGACTTTCATGCCCAAAATGTTTCTGCGTTACTATTGTGACCTCTGATTTCATGTTATAATACAGAAGAGATGTACAGTCCATCTCAGATAAAACGCCAAAAATTAATAACCAGTGAAACCAAACCGGTCGCCAGGTTTGAAATAAACATTAACCCCCCGCCAGCCATATTACTGACATTTTAATCCTCAGCATAATGTTTGTATTTAACATTGCACCACCCCCTGTTAAGCTTTTCTCCCCAAAGCAGCACACTAGTTCCTGAAGTGTGGGCTATTCTGCAACCCCATTAGACATTCTTTTCAGGAAATTTCCCCTGGCTACTCCAACCTTTGCAAGTTACTTTTTACACTGAAGTACCTCAGTGATCAGTGACAGTATGTATATTGCATTATTATGTTATATTGCAATATCATGCAGTGGTGTGTTATATTACTCTAGATGTAGTACCAATGGCTCTACCAGGAAGAAACTACTGAAACACAAGAGCTATAGAAATATTAGTATTCTGAGATCCATTATGTTCTAAAATAAAGTTATAAATAAAAAATATTTATTTCCCAGCTATTGATATGAGACCATTGTGTCTGTGGCTGCTGTGCTTGTGTTGGAAATGCACTGTTCCTGCCCCTTACTTTTGTGGGAAAACTCCCTCAACAGCAGCACTGATGTCTCCACATACACTCAGCTTCCCACTCTCCCCACTACTTGTAGGACTCCAAACACCCAGTTAAAACATTAAAACTAAAGAGCTCCCCAGCTTATTGATGGGGTGGAATGTTGAGACACAGCACTGATGCTGTGCCAGCACTGCTCAGCAGCAGCCAAAACATTGGTGTGTTATCAACACCTTTCCAACTCCCAGGGCACAGCATGGCACTGGGAGGGTTGCTATGGGAAGATAAATTCCATCTCAGCCGCTGTTTTTTCCACATTTACTCAGACATTAAATTCTGCCTCCTGAAATTATGCTAACTCAAAACTGGTTCAACATGTGAAAATGTTGTGTTAAAAGTCTGCCAAAACTTTTAAGCTACGGCTTTTTCCTCCTTCAGATGCATCTACTATTGAATCATTGTATTCCTGGTCATAGAATTAATAAAACTTACACTTCACAGGTAGTGAGAAATGAAAAAGCAACAAGAAAACGATTCATTCTCTAGGTTGATGTTTTTCCTCATGTAATTTCCTGTAAAGAATAATGGCAAAGAGTATATGGAGTACATGTTGGTGTTGCAAAAAATCAGAGGGTTTTTGAACTTTGAAGTAATGCTCATAGGTCATGTGTGGTTTGGAATAACGCAATCACTCAAAATGCACGCAGAGAAAAAAAAAAATGCCACCAAGACAACATCTATTTTTATGTTAACCCTCAACAGCACATGGTAACCAAACCATAATTGTTCTTCTGAGCCGAAGAAATCCATTTCTATATGACTTTGTCAACCAGACCTTTCAACCAGGGCCATTCATTCAAGGAGCTACTCCTTCCTTACTTATTGTTTCCTAACATAATAAGTGATCAAAAAGGCTTAGCATTTATTACCTACATGCATCTAAATATCTATTCTTAATGATTAAATTTAAAATTCAAATACTTGCCATAGTGAAGAAAGCACAGAAAGAAATGTGTACCCTATAAGTTTGAAGTAATTTAGAAATCCACCCTGAAAAAGTTATGAAAGCAAAAGAAGCAAGAGGTGCCCATCAGGAAATACATGCTCATACGAATGAAATTTAAAACCAGATTTTGCAGTAAAATACCATGTGAAATTGGCCCACTGGTATTTAAATGTTTATAACAGATTAGGTAACAGTCTAAAAAGGTAGCAGGCTTTTCTTTATATCCAAGCCCAGGTGATGCACTTCCCTCTTCCTCAGATAACTTTAGGTCCACTGAACAGCTAAAATATCTGTATCCCTGTCTCTGTGGAGCCAATGTGAAAAGGTTTCATTCAGCTGAAGGCAGAAAGAAATAATAAGCACCCTAGAAGAAATGTTCAAAAGCTTTCAGGCCATATTACAATTTAGCAAAACTTAATTGCAAAGAGAGGCATCTTTTACAATACCATCAGTATTGTACATACTACAAGCTGTGGATATTGCCATTAACCATATTTTATTAAGCCAGGAGCTAGAAATGGCTCAACTAATGCACAATTTTCTCAGTGGTGAAATACATATTTTACAGGACACAGAATATTTTATATTATTTCTAGGACATAAATGTCAACCTTGCTTTTTTATTACACTGGTTGAATTTATTTAATGAGCTGTCCTACAGTGGAGGCCAGCCCTGCATTTTTCACTTGCTTCTGCAGGGAATTTCAGTAGCTAGCAAATAAGCCCGGGTCTAATCTGCTTCCGTCTGCAATCACTTGAAAAATGATACTCGGCAAACAGCTCTGCACAGCCTTGCCATCAGACAGACAGACACTGATTCCTCGCACCAAGAGACTGAGCAGGCTGCGAAGTGCATCTACGTTACATAGCAAACAAGGAGTTCTTTTTACCCTGAAAACCCTGCGACTATGGCTGTACCAGTTGTGGGAAAACTGCTTTTTCCACGTTACAAAGGATGGAGAAACAATTGTCAGAGAGGAACTGAGAGCTTAACGCGGCTCCTCCTCACCAAGTCTTTCCCCGGGCCAAATAACTGGGGGGCAAAGAGCCTTTGGTTACTGATGGTAACCCTGATGCCTCCAGGGCAAATTCCTCACTCACGTCCTGGAATCCTGGCAGGGGAAAGACGTCTTTCTAGTACCTACGAAAAGCTGCCTGGAAGGTTTCAGCTCCCTACCAGGCAGACCAAAGCACTACTGCCAAACGGTTACCTGCCACCCAGGGGCCAGCAGTAACGGGAACACCCGACTGCCTAATGGAGCAGAGACCAGAGACGATAAAACACGATGTTCTGCGGTGTGTCCAGGGGCCGGGCAGCCTTGCTGGAGCTGATGCACCGGCGGGGCCCGTGCGCTGCAGCCAGCCCCGGCCTGAGACCACCCCGAAGTTCGGGGGTAAACCCTCACTCCAGGGGTCTTCACATTTTCAACCCCCACGCAGCTTTTGGGCTGAGACCCTGCCGAGCCTGCCCGTGCGCTGTACCTCGTGCGCCGCTGCCCTGAGCCCTGAACGCGCACACGCTTCGTGCCCCAGTTTCGGCGGAGCCCGAGCCGGTGCCCGCCGGGATCAGCGGCGGGGATGCCTGCGCACTGCGCCGCTCTAACAGCGCGGCTCCCTCCGCAACCCGCCTGGGCCGCCTGAGCCGCTGCGAGCGGCATCCCCCATCCACGGAGCAGCCCCTCAGACTGCGCCTGCAGCCGGTGCCGAGCGCCAGGAGCGAGGGACGCGCTTACCAGGTACCAGATGCCGAGGATGATGGTGCCGGTGCGGACATGGCAGCAGAGGCAGCAGCTGTTGGAGTAGAAGCGCGCCCAGGGCGAGCTCAGCATCTCGGCGGCTTCCCGGGGTTCGGCCGCTCCGCGCCTCTGTCCGCGCCGGTCCGCGGGGNTGAGGGCACTTGTACCCGCAGCAGCTCGGAGCAGCCGCGCCGGAGCCCGGGGGGGTTTCGGGATGCGGAGTCCAGCGCGTTCAGCGAGCTGGCAGCCTGGGCCCAGCGCCGCTCTCCGGGGGATGCTCCAGGCTGCGCCTGCAATGAGCCCGGTGAGGGCGAACCGGCTCGGCGCTTCCTTGGCAAAGCTTGTAGTTCGTCTCGCAATTCTTGAGTGGCAAAGCAGCAGAAATAAACTCCATTTCTCTATAAGGAAAGATAATATCGGAGGAGGTAATGGAATGTTTTGAATTTACCCCAAATTCTGCAGCCATGAACATTTGTTTTCTTTCACAGTGCCCTCTTAATCCACTCCTAAAGTTGCTGCTATTGGGGTGGCTGGAATTTCCTCGTGTAACACAAGGTAACATTAAGCTCATTGCGACTACCTGTAGTTAATGCCCTGGTGATGGTGGGGTGTGGGGGGACACACATCATTAGGAGGAAGGACCCAGTCCTGCATATTCAAGCACTGATGCAGATTTGAGCTGAACTTCCTACCAAGCAGCTGCCTTTTCATGTTTTATTATCTGAGGCTTGCATTGTCCTCCAGATGAAGTAATGAAGAAAAAATCGTCAGGTCTGTGTGTCTACCCTGACCCTAAGCATAATTTATTTACTGCCATCCATCTTGGCTTGCTACCAAATTCCACGATTTATCATCAAAATATAACATTGAAAAGTACTCCAATGCTTCCCTATATGGTTGCTTTGGGACTCTTCATTATTTCATACGTACACACATCTACACAGAACAGGAACTTCAAGATAAAAGCTAACTTGGCACAGACAAGCATTTTAACTATGCTTTTTCCTTACTTATAAAGACACTGTAGTAAATTAAATTAAAAATACTTTTAGTAGGAACTTTACATAACCCCTATTCTTAGTTTGTCCTTTTAAAACTGGCAAGGGGTTGGCAGGGATTTTTGTGTATAAAAAGAAAAGCCACTTAGCACTGAATTTATAATTTTGACTACATTCTATGCATAAGCCAAATATTTTCAAGATTCATATTCAAAAATGAAACTAAAATTCTTGTTAAATGAAACATCAGTATTGACAAATATTCGAGAGGCCAAAGGAAAATCGCAAACCATGGGGTCTGGACTATCTCTTTGCTAACCTTGAGAGACTGTCCTTTAGTACGAGAAAGTAGGAAAGCTAGAGATGAAACCCTTCCATGCATGCCTTGTGGAAGGTAAGAGCATCTGCTTCATGAAGGCTATTGACCAGGAACTTGACCTTTTCAAAGCAGAAGTGGCAATAAATTCAGGGTGATTCCATAAACAAGGACTCATGGATGCAAACCTGGTGGAAAAGAGACGAGAGACAATGACAAAACCCAGAAGTGTCAGGTTACTGACTGATGGGCCATTGAAGAGCTTTGGACAGGATCACCTGGAGTTTGTAACTGATAAGAAGGGGCAAACAAGAAAAACAGGAGGGTTTGGAGTATTTGAGGGGGACTCTACAAAACTTTGGAAGGAATCATTAGAGGAAGGGGATTGTGAAGGAGCAAAGGGGGGGGAATAATTAGAGAAGGGGGATCAGGAAGGAGCAGAGGGAGGATCAGACAGAAGGAGGTATGAAAGAGGTCAGTCGTGTGCAGAGTCTGGCTGAACACTACCTGCTCACCCTCACTTCTTATAAAACCTTACTTAAATGTCTCTCTGTGTAGTTTCCACTCTCCACACTGTGTGTGAGGGCTGTAAGGAGCAAGTGCCAGCTGCTGGGGGGGATCAGTGAGTGATGAGTGGTGGGTGGGTGTTACTTGCTTGCAAGCATCAAGCCGGACCACCTGGTCTGTACTTGGGTCTTCTGTGAATCCTACGTGTAGGAGGCACAGATGAAGGAAGCACCTTGTCTGTGGCCATCTGTGCATCTGTCCCTACTGGGCTCCTGTGCTTGCAAACGGGAGAGCAGCAGCTGCATCCCTCAGCCTCGGATGGGCACAACAAGCTGAGCTTTAGCAGCCAGGCAGGAGGAACTCAGGTCTTGGAGCTGTGAGAGGCAGACGCTGTTTATAATATCCTCCAGCACAGCCCTCGTCTCTGTAAGGAGAGAAATTAACTGCGTGTCTGCTTTCACTTATGGTTTCCCATCAGTGGCTTTAACCCCCATATTCTCAGAAGAAAAAGGAAGAAAGAATAAGCAGCAAACACTAATCACTTCAGAGCAGTTTCCTGTATAATTATTAATTTCCATTCAAAAAGCCTGATGGGAAAGAGCAGGAAACATCAGGCTTCACATCACGCTCCTGATTTATAACTAGCTGTATTTGGTTTGCTTGGCGAGATTTTGGTAGTGGGGAGGCTTCAGAGCCTGAGTGTTGGCACAGACACAGACCCTCCTCAACACAGCCTCTGTAAGTAAAACTTCCATGTCTCTCACTTTGCCTTATAAAACAAGAAATGACAAGCACTTGTTACAGAGGTGGCTGTGAATCCAGAATACCTGATTTTACACCCTGATGGTGGAAGATCATTTAAGATGCAACAGGGGCAGCTTCTGAACTGGATGACACCTGAGTTTTGTCAAAGTTCCCAGAGGTGCAACAGATACTCGAAATTGCTATCTTTATTCATCAAAACTTGAACAGGACGAGTATCTTGCTCAGCAAGTGAGACAAACTCAAGAGAGTTAAGAGCTTACTTACAAGCACTTTTTTCAGCTGTGCTGAAAAAAATAGATTATTTTTGCAGTGGGATCCCTACGGTGAGAATTTTTTCCAAGGGAACGTGCTGAAATTGAGCACTGCACAGGGTCAAAGCCTGACACACCTTGTATCAGCCGCTGGTCAGTGTGGGATGTATCCAGAAAAGAAATGCAGGCTCATGGCTCCTGCCTGCCTCTCCTTGCCACAGCAGAGCTGTAGATCACTGAACTCCGTTCATACAGCCACTCATTCCCCACAGCACACCCTGAAAGCTCTCCTAGCCCGCTGGGAAGGGACACAGCCTGACTTTGCTGCATTGCCAGCTGTGCTGCAAGCTGTTTTGTTTAACAAAACCCAGTATACTCTGTGCCCTTCTTCTGCTCTGTATTCCCCATGTCTCCCCGTGGTCTTCTCACTGCAGGGACAATTTCTTCCTCCTGCCAGAGGATGCTCTGGTTCATTTAGCATTTTCTTGCCCTTTCTATTGCTCGCTAGAATTGGTTACTGGTGCTTCCCAACCCTGATAATATCTGTCTGAACAAGATTGCTGGAAGAGGACAGTTGGCTTAGAAACTGTGATTCCGACCTTCCGTCTGTACTCACAGCCCACAGAGGTGGTGCAGCATAGTTCAGCTGGCTTTGAATAATTCAATTACACTGTTACCCAGCATTGCCCACCGCACATAAACAAAAGGGCAGCTTAAGAGAATCACATCTTCTGCTTGCAGGATTAGCCACGTGCTCCAGAGTGAACAAAGGCATTGCTAATTGTTTTGCATTTGGCAAGTTAAGACAAGATAAGAAAAGAGTTAAACATTGTCCAGAAACCAAGGTCTGCATATTGTCCTCAGGCACAGGAAGGTGACAACTTTGGGAAAGAGACTCTTATTGTAGTAAAGGGCCATGTTAAGAATCCTTTTGTTCAGCTTGCTTCAGAATCTGTGTTTCAGGATGGCTGCAAATGATTCAAGTATTCAGAGCTGTAGAAATACTTAATGCAGTGAAGTTTAAAAAATATCTGTACTTTATAAAAGAAGTAAGCCTCCAAGAAAAGTCTGACACTACGACACTACGCCTCTGCCACAAAGACTGGCCAACATGCAATCAAATAGACTGCTGCTACGATTCAAATTGGGTTCAAGAGGTCATTCATTCCCCTGGTTTGCATAAAAAAGTGAGAACAGTATTTTTCTCCAGCATGTTACAAGTCAGAGCACAGAGCCTGTAAGAAAGCCAATGCAATGACACAGCTTGATGTGCAACTGCTTGCAGAGCTAAATTCTTGTGTTTAAGCACCAAACAAAGGACAACAAATGGTTAGTTGGTTGGTGTTTGTTTGGTTTTTTTTTCTTTTATTTCTTCTTTCTTTTAAAAGTTCTGTTTAAATCTTTAAAATTTATTGAGAGAAATACCGGGAACTTTTTACCTCATTACTGAGATATTTTGTCATGATTTGTCTTGTAGAAGATAGTGATTCTAATATCTTAGGAAATTTATATACTTGCACATTTCCCTTCCTGATGGTAAAGTGTATTTGTAACTCTATGGGCCACAGCTTCATAATTCTACTTGAAGGTGGTGATTTTAAGAAGCATATAATTAAAATATTTTGGTATGTTGCCCTGCCAAGAGCTCAAATGTTCTGCAACGAAAGGCTTGCTTTACTGCATCCTTCTTTTTCCCATTTTCTTACTTGAAAGCCTCTCAATTTTGCTCTGAAGATATAGGACTCACAAGAAGGCTAGTGAGTTCTAGAGTACACTGAGATTCAGCTATTTTTTCTTCTGGCCTTCTCATTCATGCCAGCCTCACAGATGAATTTTAACATTTTGGGTGAGATGAAATCATCTGTGCTACATTTGCAAGAAACCTCAAAAATAAGCTGGACAATTATCTAATTATTTGCTTGGCAGCAGGTTTGCAATTCGGTGGCATGTTCTTGAAGCTTTTCCTCAGATAGTTTGCTTTCCACGGGCTGCAGTCTCCTCAGAGGAGATCTTCTCCCCATGGAGTGCCTGCTTCTGAAAGTATGTGACTTTTTTGTGTCCTTTCCTGTTCTTCTCTCCCTTGTCCGTGCTGTTCTTTCTTAATCATTTTTGCACAGGGCTGCCAGAGGCTCACGTTTTGCCTTGCAGAAGGTGTTTACACTGGAGTTATAGCCTGGCTCTGCCAGTACCTTAACAATAAAGAATGCTCTCCTTTTGCTTTGAGAAGTCTGTACATTTCTGTAATAGTTTTAGTTCTCCTGGTTTTTACCCTGCTGGTTGAGCATGCCTGAAGATACTGAGAAGTGGAGACATCACCACTAATTGCAACTGTTATCAACAAAATTGGTAGATGCAGGTGTCCTGTATCAAACTAAAACTCCTCACCTCTCCCTCCACCAGCCTAACGAGTCCTTTACCACCTCACACACAAATTCTTCTACTCTACACAAATTCTTCTCCAAGTTTTTTTTGATAAATTAACTTTCTGCTCATCAGACACCGCTTTCAGCCCTTTAAGTATGTTTATTGCTTTCCTCATTAGTGTGGGGATCTAGACAGTTTTGTACAAGCTTTTAAAACTGCAGGCATCAGACATAACAGTATTCATTTAATCAATGGACATAGTATTGGGATTGTACCCCCTTTCTTCTTCACTACTCAGATCAAAACATCTCCAGATTTACACCTGACCTTTTACTACACCAACCAGTAAAAGGTCATGCTTGGAGGTTTTTGGTCTTTCGGCCTGAATGCTTATGCTGGACACAGTATTAAACTGACTGGGACATTTTATCCATAATCTGTAGCCAATTATAGAACATAAAGTACAGCATACAAGGATGAGACAGGGCTGTTGGATGAATTGGTTGTTGTGTTGCCAGCAGTCTCACTGCTTGCCAGATTGCTTGAGCAAAGGAAATCTCAGTGACAGTTTTTAATACTGTGTTGAGTTTGCAGTCAGATAGGTCACAGGTCTTTGATTGATAGGAGAGGCAAACCTTCTAAGAAAAGCTAATATACATAAAATAGCATTTATTTCCTTTTAGTTCCATTAGTTAGATTAGTTGATGTTTAATTTATAGATTCATTTGAGTATGGCTCAACACTGGGAATGTTGCCAGATTTAATTCCCTTCTTCATTATGTGATTATGGGTTTTTCCCTTCTTTTAAAAAAACTCTTTTTTTTCTTTTAATATAAAATAATGTAGATATTCTCTCTCCCCCTTCCCACTTTGATCATCAAGCATGTTTTGTTTACAGACCTGTTTGGATTTTTTTTTGTTACATCTAGTAGAACTCATGATCATTTTGTCTTCTATCAACAATCTCAGTCTAGTGGTAAATCATGTCCTTCCATTCTGTTGAGAACCAATACTGATTTTATGTACAGTCAAGAAGAATTGAAACAACACATCTTCCATAACTGTAATTTATTAGTGTCTGTAACTTACACAGGAAACACTTCCCAGTTTCAGATTGTTAGATGCCAGTTAGGTTTCAAGCAGTAACTCATCACTTTACCTGGGGACCTACTTAGACTCTCCCCCAGGTGCACTTTATTCCTTAGCATATTAAGCCAAAGGTGCCAAAACCTGGAGCTTTGAGCTACCACCAACTTTAAAGCAACTGAAAAGCATCAACATAATTTCTTTGAATATCTATGGAGTTATCCCTCTTTTCTTGCTCTCTTCCAAGTCTGCTGGACTCTCGAGCAAACTCCAGGGAATGCCATCCTGCTCTTCTCAGCACTGTTCACTGCAGGCAGAGGTTTGTCACAGAACATTATGGAACCTTCCAGTCTCACATGTATTGTTTTCTATGCTAAAAAAAGCACTTAACTTTCTCATAGTGTCACATCCTCTGCTTGTTTACCCATCCACTGCTTATTAGGGAGTCACCAATGGAGATCGATTGCTTTTCAGCCAAGCCTGCAGAGCATGCCATAGGAGCTGGTGGCTTTATACTGTGAAAATATCAGCTGGGTTTGTCCCCTTCAGCTGTCTGTCCTGAATCTCCTTGATGACTGATTTGCTGAGCACACGACAGCAATTCAAACCCAGTTAGCCAATATGTGCTTTTTCTACAGAGGCAAACTGCAAGTACTGTACAGGCAATGTAACCTTTTATATACACTGTAAGTAATTACAGATCCATGGTATGTCCTTCATGAAGCGCAGAGATACAGTACTGATGATATTACTACTTCAAGAGCAAGGGAAACACTTCTGTACAGTGCTGATGCTGCAGAAAGTTTAATTGGATTAAGTTTGTTCCAATTTATAAATCTTCTGTGTGTATTAGGAAATGCAGCTAGGAGATCTGGATTTAAAGCTACATAAGATGGAGCCATCAGTACCATGTGCATGTGTGTGTGTGATGAGACTGAAGTTAATAGTGTATATTTTATATTGTTTCTTCTAAAGAAAAAAATATCAAGGCTGCTAATATTCTCCTAATTATAAAACCCAAAGATACTCTTGGCTTCTCTTCATCACAGTCTCCAAAACATCCTCCTAAGATACCTAATGCCAGAAGTAACAGCAATAGTTCAAATCATATCTCTAATTTTTCATCTTTTGTATAGCAAATCACAGAATAAATGCTAATATAATTCTACTGAAATAGCATTATTTGCCAGCTGACCTCCAAACATTGTTTCAAAAGAATGTCTCACAATCACACAGCTTTTTGCTGTTTCCCAATATAGGCTATCAATATATATTACTATGCTGTGACTGTAAAGCATTTTATAGGCATGCACATCTGAGCATTTTTGATTATTGCCTTAGGCAACTTTGGGAAATCCTGACTGAGCCAATGTTGCAGAGCTGTCCCAGGTCACAGTGGTATTCAGTAATAGACTAGTAAAGGCACAGAGAAAGTGTAATTGCAGTAAGACAAAATTGTAACTCATTATCTCCACTGCAATTCATTTAGTGTCAAACATCTATGCACAAACTTCTGGAATACCAGAGATTTAGTCTTAGCATTCAGAACATCCATCTCTGCAGACCAGAACGATACACATTTATAATTTTGGAGAGAACTTTCTTTTTATTTTTAATATAAAAATCACTGATCACCAACATGACATTCTCCAAACCCAGACAGTTTGAAAATGCAAATCTGCACATTTTGCCCCTTCCTTTTTGATGTTTGATGTACATGAGCCTTTAAACCACTTAACTGCCACATAGGACAGTATTTGTAAGACAGCACTCCTCACTGAGTTTTACCACACTGATGCTGATGGAGACATCCTTAAAGCCTTGACAGAACACCCTGCTGATAGCTTACTTCATTTGGAGCAGGGCTCAGCTGCTGATTTGCCATAAGAAAAAAAAAAAAACAAACAAAAAAAAAACATTTGCAATTAGGAATTCTTTCTTCAGTTAAACTGCATTAAAAATACCTTCTTCGAGGTGGACAGCTCAAGAAATATCTGGAATTATTAAGCCTAAAGAGTTTAAAGCCTCAAACAGTATCATGTCCTCCATACAGCAGCAACACAAAGCAGAAGTGAAACACGGTGTGAAAGATAACATGTGGTGCTCTCAAGAGATGTTAACATTATATTAAGTGTTCACATAAGAAAAAATGTGTTCCAGCACAATGCTTTCTGGCAGCACAAATTCCAGTGGCATACTAGTGCAAATTCAAGATTTTAGGGATGGAAGTCTTAATGTAAAGCGAAGCAGTTGCAATCCTGCTTTCCCATAATGATCTTGTGCTGCACAACTGATGTTCTGCCTCAAAGTGAAACAGACAAAAAGTTATTTTCTAATATGACACATATGACTTTTGACTAAGTTTAACCATAGCCTAGCATTCTGATGTGATTGAAATCCAAAACACATGGCAATCTTTGGGTATGTAAAACCTGCCTCTCTCAGTCACTTGTGTCAGGCTTTGGAACCCTTCAATTATGCATCTCTATAAAATATTTTTTATCTTCAAGGCAGTACAAGTTAGTGTTTTAATCATTACAAAAGCAGTCACTAAATTTTCTGCTCTGCATGCCTGCTAAGGGCTCATAGTAAAAGACATGCTCCTAAAACATCATGAAGTTTCACAGTTAACAGCAGGCTGCATGAGTTGGATGACTTTGAACTGCATGTCTGTAGTATATGAATATAAAATAGCACAGTATTGATTTGCCAGCTCAATTCTATCAAGTGCTGAGCCCACTCCAGAAAAGCACTTAAATACTTTTTACTACTAGTATTACTGTTCAAAAGTGTTCAATATGCAGGTCAAGTCCAAGTAACATTATTTTTGTTTATTAAAAAGACAGGTTTTCCTTTTTTTTTTTTAATTAAATAAACACATTTGTTGAGAGCAGACTGCTATTTGAACCTCCATCCTTGGAAAATGAAGAAAAGAATTTCAGCAAAAGTGGAGAAAATATTGAAAAGACCCACTGATTAAGATTTTAAAATGTTTTAAAAATAACCAGCCAGTCATGATGGTGACAGACAGGTATCTATGAAGGTGGACCCTCAGTTGTGTGAGTCTCATACTTAATGTAACACCAGTATTAACCCTACTCTACACAGGCCGCAGACTTGACTTCCAGCAGGAATACTGGAGAGCCAGCTGGGGTAAGAATAACTCCCAAGTATCAGCAGAGCTGATTTGACAGCTTCCTTTGCAGGCAAGGGTTAGGGTGAGCTGGCATTGCTGCTGCTGCTGGGTGTTGGCCACTGCTCTGCAAGGGTCACCATGCAGTCTCAGATTTGGGTTTTCTTGAGTAGCTAATCAGACCATGCAGGCAAGAGTTCATGGAGAAAGAGTTTAACCTGAAAAAGTTTCAAAGCAATTGAAAGACTCTAACTTTACAGCCAAGCTAAAGGGCAGTGTAACTAAGGCACAAAACTGGAACAACATACTTCAAAAGTCAAATGAAAGATGATGCTGGCACAGCAGGGTTACTTGTAACAGATGACTTGAAACAGGCACCTGAGGCCACTGCCCTGTCCTAAACTGCCCCTGACAAAACTCAGTTGGGCCAAGACTACAGCCTTTTTATCACTGAATTTATAAGTTTTATTCCCCCTCACACTATCACTGATGGATTTGTTTCTTCTGTAATTCAGAAGAACATGGTGATGGTTATGAAAAGGATAGTGTTTAACACTGCAGTAACCTAAAGCAGTAGAGTCTTTGAAGAACACATGGACCTGTCAAAATCTCAAACTTCTGGAGAAAATTACCTTGATAACTGCAGAATATGATTAATAGAAATACAATTCTTGAGATGCATTTTATGTATACCACAGGAAAAAACCCATATCACTTAGGAAAGACAGGTAGCAAGCAATCATGTAGAATTTTATTGAAGTCTGTTTTCTTTCATAATTGTACTGCACTCAAACAATATTGCACCTGGCCAGCTTTATGGCATTTGGTAGGGCGATGTTTTTTTCAAAATACAGTATAAGGATCATCTGATCCAACCTTTCTTGACAAAAGCACAGTTGAGACAAGATGGCCCAGCAGTCTATTCAGCTGGATCTCAAAAGTCTCCAATGTTGGGGAAATCCACAAGTTCCCCAGGGAGATTATTCCAATGGCTGATTGTTCTCTCTGTGAAAAAATTTCCCCATGTGTCCAATTGGAACCTCCTCAGGAATAGCTTGTACCCATTATTCCTTGTCTTTTCCACATACTTCTTGTAAAAAGAGAGTCTCCATCTTCTCTTTAAATAGTAGAACATGGTGATAAGGTCTCCCCTAAGCCTTCTTTTCTCAAGGCTGAACAAACCCAGTTCTCTCAGCCTTTTCCCCTGTCACAGTCTTCCCAGTCTGTGGCTCTTCTCTGGATCTCCTCCAGCGTGTCCACATCTTCTCTGCACAGCAAGGACCAAACTGAGCACAGTACTCCAGTGTGGCACTGAGCAGAGTGGGATAATGGCTTCTGGATCTCTGCTGGTGATGCCCTTGTGGATGCATCCCAGTGTCCTGTTGGCTTTCTTTGCCAGCACAGCACTGTTTACTCATATTGATCTGATTGTCCACCTGGATCCCCAGATCCCTTTCCACAGAGATGCTCCCCAGGGGTGGATCCCAGCCTGTGCTGCACACCTGAGTTATGTTTTCCCAGGTGCAAGACCTTACGGCTGCCTTTGTTGGACTTCATCAGATTCTTGTTAGCCACTCTCCAGCCTATCCAAATCTTCCTGCAGGGTGACTCTTCCAAAGTGTCCACTTTCCCACTTAGTTTGGTATCATTGGGAAACTTCATTGTGGTACACTTGATTCCATCTTCCCAATCACTTTATGAGGATATTAAACAGTGCAGGGCCCAACATCAATCCCTGGGGGACCCCACTCATGCCATGCTGCCCATTTGGAAAGGAGCCATTTACCAGCACCCTCTGGGTGCTGCCTCTCAGCCAGTTCCCACATCACATGGAGCACTCATCCACACCACAGCCCACCTGTTTCTCCAGAGGGAGGCTGTGGGAAACCACACTGAAAGCCTTGGAGAAATTCAGGAGGCAATGTCCACCACCCACCCCACATCAACCAAGCAGCTTGCTTTGTCACAAGTGGTGACAGTTTGTGACAAGAGGGTGACCAGGTTCGTCAAGCTCAATTTGTCCTTAGTCAATCTATGTTGGCTTTTCCCAATCCTGTGCCTCATCTGAATTGTGATAGCTACCAGGATTTGTTCCGTAATTTTCCCAGGGACTGAAGCAAGATTGATGAGCCTAAAATTCCCAGGATGCTCCTTTAAGCCTTTCTTGTGGATGAGATTAGCCTTTTTCAGTCTTCTGCATTCCCTGAAGCCCACAACTTCCCAAAGATTATGGAGAGCAGCCTTGCAATGTCAGCTCCTGTAATAGCTCACCCCCCACTCTTCCTTCACTGACACTGCTGGATCTGTGTTTGCAGCAGCCTGGATTTTTGGTCCCAAGGCCAAAAATCTGTGCTGGTGCAGACAGAGGTAAAGGAACTGTTGAGAGCCCCTGCCTTTTCAGTGTTACCAGTGACTAATTCTCCTGCCCTGTTTTTCAACGGGACAGTATTTGCCTTCTGTTTCTTCTTGCTGTTTCTGTACCTGAAGAACCCTTTCTTGCATTTTTTGACATCTTGGCCAAATTCAATTGGAGTTGAGCTTTACTTTTCTTTTCTAACTGCATCTTTGCACACCCTGGCAATGCCCATGTTCTCAGTGGGTATTTATCCACATTTCCATCTCTGTATGCTCTGCTTTTGAGTAGACTCAGAACCTTGGCAGTTAAGCCACGGGGGCTCTTGCTCCTCCTACATCCCTTATCTTTTAAAGGGGATGAATTGTTTTTGTGCCTTCAGAAGAGCATTCTTGAAGAAGTCCCAGCACTCATTAGCTTCTTTACCCTCCAGGGAAGCTTTTCCTGGAATCTGTCTCTTTTTGAAAAAAATTAACACTGCAGTGATTTCAGACATGGCTGCAGGTATTTTCCACATTCACTAGCTGCCTCGGTGAAGAGGTAAAAATGTGAGGTTACCGATCTTTCACAGTGCCTTTGAAGACTTCCAAGAGCAGAAGCCAAGCTTGCACATGTCCTTAGATATATGCCCAGCCACTCAGCCCCTCAGCAGCAGAGGGACAGCAGTTGATACAGCTCCTACTCTTTTGGCTAACTGGCTACAGCTCAGAAGGGCACTGGTCTCTTGGGTCCCATGCCTCTTCAAAAGATACATTAAAGCCTGGCTGTCTGAGAGCAAGTCCAAGTTACAGACTCACATCAGAGAGGAATTCTCTCCCATCTGGAGCTTTGTTTGCAGACATAGCTCAAGGCATGACTTTATTTGTTAGCTACATAGGTAAGGTTGGCCAAGGAAATAGCAGTCATGAAAAATAAACTGTGATAGCCTTTATCAGAACAGCCTCTAATAAAACCCACCTCAGTAATAACATATTTGGTTTATACTTCACCAGGTATTTGAAATAAGGGATCACTTAAAGTCAGAGTCAATTGAACAGCTAAGCAGAAATACTGTTAGTACAGGACTTGCTATGTGCAAGGCAACAGGGAATCACTTCATACTAGTCAGTTTTGAGTTCATGTGGCAATCTCGTTCTGAGTGCCTGCCATGGACTGAATTAAAAATACTGAGCCAAGTTAAGGCAGCAGTTCTCGTGGTTTAACAGATTATTTGGTTTTTAGCTGGGGAGGGAGTCCACAGGCTGTGGGGATGGTTCCCTGTGGGAACCTGTCAGAACCAAGCAGCTGGCTAGTTTTGGAGATTGACTTAAAAGAGCTGAACATGCCTCTGTGAAATCTGATTTGAAAAGGAACAAAGCCCGGGAAAAGCTCTCTTGCTTCTGGCCTTTGAATAGGTAACCGGGCGCTAGCCGGGCCGGGCTCTGCTGCAGAGCTGACCCCTTCCTGGGGAGCTCGCCGGTCCTTGTTTTTTGCGGCGGTGCCGCTGGGGGCCATCCCAACACAGTGAGCAACCATGTGGCTGGGACCAGCGCCGGGAGTGCCCCCCGGTGGGAGCAGCACCGTGTGGCTGAGGATAGCTCGGCATGGCTCGCAGTGAACTTTGTTTGCTTAGCCATTTTTAGCTAGCCATGCTGCAGCCAGAAGGACAAAAGCAGCGGCAGCAGCTTTTCTTGTTTTTGGCACCTCAGATGAAGAGAAGGCGCGGGGTGGCACCGGCACCCAGCGCGACTCGCACGTGTTGGTGGGGACCAGGTGACCGATAGAAAGGCACAGCGAGCGAGTTCCCCGATGCAGAGCCTGGATGAGATCAACCTTCCACTCTGCAGAACTCTATAGAAACTGTTTCAGTTGATAAAGCTTGAGAATAAATCAACCTACGACCACCAATTCGCTCCCGAAGCAGGAACAAGGAAAGGATGAAGACACGTAGTGAAAACGACATGGAGACACCGAGGTCAGTGAAGGAGCCAGATTCTAGATGGGAGGAGGTTGAGGAAACCTCCTCAACCTAGAGGTTAGTCTAGGGCTGAAATTATTTTATGACGCTACAGTGAAGATATAATTGATATATTATTTTTCCTTTTCCCCTGTAACTCATGGAATGTATGAGTTGGGATGGGGGGATGCAGCGCTCTAACCTCAGCCGTGAGCAGAGGCACCAGTGTTGAAATGAGCAGATGTTGCAGTAGCTGTGATCCAATGAGAAGCCTGAACAGAGAGAGATGAGAGAAATGGAAGAAGAAAACCTCTGTTCCCAGAGATAAAGAGCTTTCGTTTCTATACTAGAACAGCTCATCCTTAAAATTGTACCCCAATAAGCTGACATGACCCATGGTGGTAGTTATGAGAAAAAACGACCAAAACGTGGGAGGGACTTCACAATTGCAGACTGATGCGCTGTGACATTAAAGCCTGAGAGAACTGTTTCATGTAGAGAAGCTTCCATAGTATGGCAAGAGAGACTCCTCTCCCTAAGAGAACTGAAGAAAGACTATTCTAGAGGCAGTAAACAGACCGAAAGTCACAGGTTTTGTCTCTTTACGTTGACAGTGGGAAAGAAAAGAGGGTGTGGGGGGAGGAGAAGTGGTCTGGAGGTTTATTTTTATTTTCTTATTATTTTTCTTGTAATTCTGTTAATAAAGTTTTCTTTATACCCTTTAAAGATTGAGCCTGCTTTCTCTCTTCCTAATCCTTATCTCACAGCAGAAAATGAGTAAATAATTCTAGTGGGTGCACTGGTATTTGGCTAGCACTAGATCCACTACAGCACTTAATGCTACAAATAAGACAAAATATGTTTTTATAGCTGCAGATGTTTCTAAGCATATTTTTTAAAGAGTATTTAACATGAGTTTCATGTTTAGAGTTTTAAATGCACTTTTCAGAATACACCAAGATATCACAGTTTCAGTTAAAAAAACAATTTTCAGTGAACCAGAAACCTTCAGCTTGGTACAAATAGTGAGAAATTCAAAAAGCAGAAGTTCAATAGTTTCCTCAACTGAAGGGACCCACTACGGAAAACAGACAATTTTAGTAATTCAACCAAGTTTCAACAGGAACAACCCATGAATCATTAATAACATGATACAGAACACAGGCAACAGTAATTCCCACCCATGGAGAAACAGAAATCATCCCACCTTGCTCCCAACATCCACCCAAACTAACAGCAGTTCTGTTAGTCCTGCAGTGAGCAAAATCCATTGTGCTGCCACGTTACTTTCAAGTTAATAACTATCAGTCATGCAGCCCTCTCTGTTCCTTCCCCCACAAATTCATTTGGCTGATGCTCTTTGTTCTTAAATGAAGTAATTCACTCGGAATTTTAACATAAAAATACTTTTAGCAGAGTATTTTAAGAAGCAATTAAAATTTTCTTTTTTTTTTCCCCTTCCAGTTACAGCAGAACAAAGAAGAAATCTTTTAGTACTGGCCTGAAAAACCAGAACTGCTCATTTTCACTCAGTGGTCACCAGGAGGAGACTCACAGGTACAAGTATCTGTGAGAGACTGCAATTTTTAACAGCTGAAATCTTGACTGGGAACCTAGTTGAATTAAAGGCACAACAACTAATGTATGAAAGTCTGCTTAAACCATACACTCTGATGTCTGCACTTTTCAAAAGCCTTATTCACAGGAAAATCCCACAGCTAGGAACTATTAATAGGGCAGTTCCAAATGAGATACAATTCAGTTACAACACAACAGTACTAGCAATATTTCTATAAATTTTGAAATGCTTTTAATATGTACATTCTTTCTTAGTAAATATTAAAGTAGTGCTCTTCACTTGCACTTTTTCTTTAGACTTCTAAAAGGGCATCAGAAACACAGTTTTCACCCCCCTCCAAACCAATGCACAGTTACCTTTGTAACAAGCACATGAATTCTGTACACCTTTCCCTCCCCACAAGAGAAATAAAAATATGCCATGACTATCCAATTACACATCATCACAAGTTTAAATTACACATACAAATAATTCCAAAGTATTTAGAAAAAAAACAACATATTGGATTTATGAAACCATTCCATGCATTCAGCAACAGAAAAAAAAATACCCAAAGGAAAAAGAAAAAAAAAATTAAGTTTCTTTAAAATGGTGTTTTTGCTCTATCCAAGTACCAAAGTCTGGATTCAGTGTATCATTAAGACTAACCACTGCTTGAATCATAGAAACATGACAGTACATAGATAACCAAGTTTCTATTTATAGAATATGATATAGTTACTACCTCTTCAATGAATGTCAAAGCCAGTTTTGCTTTCTAAGACATTGAAACTGCACATTAAGAAAACAGTAAGAGGTGCTGCTAAATAGGTAACATTTTGAAAGGAAGGCTAGGTATTTATATGACCCTGTGATCCTGCTTAGCAGAAGCTGTTAGTTAGCAGGGTTCCTATGTTTTAGCTAGTTTGTTTCTTTTTCCAGAATGACAAGCTATTTGACTAACCCAGAAATATCACCAATTTTATTTTCAAGAGGAAAAAAAAAAAGAATTTATGCAGTGAAAGTCCTTGGGGGCAGTGTCTTTCATTACGTAAATTCTTTATATTTTCCATAAAAGAGGCTTGTAGCATAACACACAGACTGGAAACAGATTTCAGACATACATTAAAAACCCGATTTCAAAGGGTATTTTTTAACCCTTACTATGAAGACAAGTAAAATTATAATATCATTTACATGCAAAGGACTCTGCATGATTTTGTAATATCCTATTTTTCATGTTTACCTTGAGATACGCCTTGAAAAGCTGTACTTCAGTTCTAAATTTATTTTACGTGAATCATGACAAATATTACTCTTGAACATTACTCCCTCCCAGTAAATAAATCAATACCATCAATATGCTCAATTTATTTCATCAGATCAATTTAGAGTGTCATGTTCCTGATATACAGGAGTTAATACTTGTACAAGTTAGTATCCATTTATTAGGAAAGCTCTCCATTTAGCAGGTGCATTTTCAGTACAGTTAAACCCAGCTTGCTGCATTATCTGCTCTTGCCTTGCAATACTGTCAAACTGCAGTTGAGTACAGTCAGAGTGCAAGACCGTTGATCAGTACCACGTTACAGCTGTGTTAACAATTCTGTTTGTGCCACAAAACCAGAAGTCAACAACTTGAAAAGAATGCTGACTCTTTAACTGAACTTACCAGGTTAAATACCATCCTTAGCAAACCAATTTTTTTAAAGGCTATTTACAGTGTACATGGCTGAGCATGTACCTTACAGACACAAACACATGTCCATTCCACATCATTACAGTGCCTGAAAATGACAACACATCTTCAATGCCATTTTAATTAACAGTTTCAAGCGGGAAATGGTCTTTATTTTACAACTGCTTTACTTCCATAATTTTTAATTTTTTTAATATAAAAACACTAACTCCTGTCCAGAAGTCTAGACACATTCTACATACTACAGGTTAAGGCAGTAAAAAAATGTGTTCCTGATAACTGTTTTTGACAATGTCAATTAAAGCTGTCTGAAGCTACTCCAGTTCTCCAACAGATCTTCGAAACCAAATAATTTGTGAGTGAAAAATTCACTTTGCTTTGCTCAGAGTTTTAGTAATACAAGACAACAGAATTAGGTATGGCAAGTCAACAAGTGTCAGGAGAAGGAAAAGTTTGATTTCAGTTAATTTCATGAGTTTAGAAGTTGAAAGAATGCATTTTTTAGGTAGGATTCTGAATCAATCAAGAACTGTAGGGAATGAAAAAGATAACCAATTTTATGCACATTACTGCATTCTTAAAAATATACTGTTATCTTCAATAATTCAAGTATGGTAATAGACATTATAAAAAATAACTTCATGAACCATACTCAAGTTTCAAATCACATTCTCAAACTTTTAACCCAAAGCAGTTTTACTGTGTTAACTTCATATAATAAACCATGAAGGTCTGACTGTACAAATGGTTAATGATTTGCACTTGTGATTCCTGCAATAGCTAGCAGATTTGCTAACCAACTTACTGTAAAGATATGGCAGATTATGTATTTAATCAAAGCACTTTGATTTAGGCATGAAACAAATTCAAATGGTTGACATTCTGTGCTTCTAATGCATCACTCGTAAGAGAGGCAAGAAACACCCACTATTGTACAGATGATTATTTTTACAGAAAACCCTTCCTTGAAATTAATCTTATCCGCAGCTGTAGATGAGAGTATAATCTGTTGTAAACAGGGCACTGTGTTGTAAAATCAGTTTTTTTAACTTAAGATCTCTCTCCAAAAGTTGGAAAAACAGACTCTTCAGAATGTCTTTCAAATGTAGCATGTTCTGTTTGCTATATCATAAAGTTACTTTCATTTGATTCCTTTTTAAAGATGTTTGTGTTCACAGCAGTTCTGTTTTTAAAAATTGTTTGAAATTTATATAAAATTCTGTACATGTTCACAAATTATTGCATAAACAGCATAATCTTCATGACAATATTCAGCAACACATGTCCATCTCAGGAAGTTCACGTTTCCCTTCTTGCTTTTTTCTTCTTTTTAACTTGTTTGGGAGATTCCCAGCTTTCTTCAGACTTTGCTAAAAAACATAATGTTAAGAGTGAGAACATTTATAGAGAATTGGCTTTTAACATCCCAAGTAATACACACTGTAGTGATTCAGATCAATCAACAAGAAGTTTTATTCACCTGCTTCAAATGAAAATGATTTAATTTGAAATGCATCTAAAACAATGCTCGCCAATTTCATCCTACTTTTTTACCCCACAAATACTTAAGAGTGGTACACAAAGGTCATTCATTTTGCAAATGTCTTATTTACAATAGAGTCATTGTTATTTTCTGGCCTACTAGAAATAATGTACCTGTACACAATTGACATTAAATGCTTACTTCTACCAGATTACACTGCTCTTAACCACTATGTATGTGACATGTCAGAAGAATATTTTTACAAGTATTGAGCTATGTAACAATGTGGTTACCTGGAATCAATAATCCAATACAGAAGCACTATGTTCTTAATAAAACAGACTGCCTTAAAACATGCTGGCTGCCAAAAGTGGTAAAAAAATATTTGTATTGTACATACTGAACCTAAGAGATGTTCTTCAAATTGCTGAGGCATCAATGACTAAAGATTTCATATTTTAGAGCCAGAAAAGTTCTAAGTTGATACATTGACTTGAAATATTCCATTGCTTCATGTATGCAAAACCAAGAAGCCAATTAATGCAGCTGAATGAGATTTTGTAATTATTAAGTCATGTTTCTTCTGCAGTCTTAAAAAACTCATTTAGTACTTCAACACCTAGCCAGCAACTTATTAAGGATTGTCAGTATTTACTAATCTTATTAAAGAATCTGAATCAAAACAACTTTTTCTTTCAAGCAATACCTTTCACATCCTCACCTCCCTTCTAAATTTCCTCTTTTACTGTGTGAGTACTTTTCTCAAGTACTCAAATGCTTCTGAGTACACTTTTGTCAAGTACAACAGAGGGTTTTTGTTTGATGTTCCTGGGCACTGCGTATTTTCAAAAAACAATGTATCTGGAGCAATTAAGCCTGATCTGTGTGCTGCTGGACTACAAAAAAAATCCCCACCCAATACCTTTCTACTCCCAAATAAGCAACTGTTTCCCTCTACGATTACATGGAAGCATATGGAAAATGTTAACGAGCCAAACTGAGAAATCGAAAGACCTCAGTAGGCTGAAAGTTGAATTATCTGTATCATTCCCCAAATTTCTGGTAGCTAAATATTCTGTCAGCTGCAATGTCAGTAACCATCTGTTCTCCACTGAAGACCTGCAAACAGCCCTCTGAAACAGCACTGACAGAACTCCTTAGTCACAGCATGGAGCTCCAGTTCTGATGGTGATGAGTACATCCAAATGTTTGTTAAGGACTGGATAAGTGCAACAGACATTTTCAGTTATCCAAGCATATGAAGCAAATTTTTCCTCACAATGAAAATAAATATATCAAGGTGTTTTTAACTTTAAGGAAGTTAAAAATATGGCAAGATGTATAAATAAGACACACAATGCTCTGATGTGGCACTTTAAACTCAAATCCCAGGGCAAAGCATTCTGACTACACTCTGTGGGGAAAAAAATACATCCTAACTTCAGACAAATAAACTGAGAGATACTTACTCTGTGGAGGAGGCACACTATTTTGCTTAATATTGGGACTAGAAACATCTGTCTCTTGAAGCATCTGTGGCACTTGGGAAGCGATCTTGTCAGAATTACTCTCTGATACAATTACAGATGGCTCAGTAGAAACAGCAAGTGAAGGAGCCTCCTCAGACTATTTGAAAAACAAAAATAAGAGTTTCCAAAAGTTTTTTAAGCAATACAAAAGTAAAAACTCTTACATGGTGTTATTTCAGCAGTATACTTAGCAGCTGCTGAGAAGATGGCATTGAAAAATTAAGCCAATATTAAAATCCTTAAAAATTTTAAATTGAGACTGTAATACTATGACTGCCATCTAGTGCCAACATTTTTAATTGCATACAAGCAAAGATAAACAACACTAATTCTTAAAATACAGCATACGCAAAGAAAGAGAGACCACTCTATAAAGCACCAAGACCCTAAAAAGATTCTAGAATATTCAGAGATTTAAAACAGTAACATATACATTCGGTTGCAAGGTAAGCAGGCAAGTTAAACAGCACCAAATAGGTAACTCAAACCCCAAACAAATCAAACAAGAAGTATCTCCAGTCATTGCTATAAATGGCTCAAAACACTCTGTATGCTGATAGAATAACAAATATTGGCAAGCACAGTCAGTAAGTATTTCAGTGGAACTTACTGCAAAAATAACTCCCAAGTAAAAGGCAGTTGTAGTATTTTTCAATTACCTAGTTGATTTTGAAGGTTCCCACTACAGAGACAAAATACAACTGTATTCTAGTGTGTAGCCCTTATTACAATTAAAGTGACAGCAAAACAGAAAAAAAAAATATTTTGGCATTCCAACAGGAAAGCCAGAACACCAAAAACTGAAGATCCCACAGCAAGTCACCAAACAACAAAAGGCTTCAAAATAGAATGTACTGGAGCACTGTCTCAGCCAAGCAATAAACCCCGAACTTTAAGATGCTATTAAGAAATCATAGCTGTAGTTGTGTCACAACAACCAAGACCTGGAACTATGAAAAACAAATAGTCAAGTCTACACCCTTGGCTGCAGATGTACAGATCCTATGTCAGTCACCAGTTTGCACTGCTTCTGTCACTATAATGTGTCAAAATTTCAATCAGAACATTCAAGAGAGCAAAACGATAGAAATTTCTTTTTTAATCATATCATACTAAGCAAGAAATTAAACAGCTTTAATTGAAAAAAACCAACACATTAACTTAAAGGATACAGTTCTCTAACCTTTCATGAATAGTTTGCTGTGCTCTTACACATCAACTGAAACAAGATTTTTTAATATCCATTACTGCAGTATTTCTCTCAATCCACTGAAAAATTAGTAACCTCAAATATTTTTCATACATCAACCATGCTGATAAAATGAATTCTCATCCTACAGGAATTCCAACCTTAGCCAATTCTAATGTTGCCTAATAGTTAGCAATCATCAGCTACGTAAATAAATCAACAAACTGTGGCTTCCAAAATAAAAGGAGGACAAAGCTTCGAGTGCAAGGTAATCAATTCCGGTAACTATTGACATCACAGTTAGGACAGTCACACTTGACCAGCAGGTAAAGCAATTCAATTAAGATTTTAATATTCTGCCGTCTCAGGTTGACTAAGAAACATGCTGCAGCTTGAGTGTTACACTGTGCAGTATGACTGCAAATGTAATGATACAAATATATACAACACTATATACAACACATTTTTCCAAATACTTCTGTTTGAATTTTGGACACAGGAAAGTGGGTAGTGATGAAAACATTAAAAAATGGGTACTACTCTTTGATAGGATATTCTCTGCTAATTCAGAAAGGAGGCCTGAAACAACAAATAAAGCCTATTTGATAATATAAATAGTTATATGCATAATTCTATGATTCAATATTGAAGTAGTGACTTGTCAAACTGCTACTTCTTTTTCCAAGTATCTCTCTTCATTTAAAACTTGTGCCTGCAGACAAAATGCAAAAGGTTTCAATGCAGCCCAATGTATAGCATGGGGGAAACACCACCACTGGATACTGTGATGTCAAACAAGGTTCAACATTCAGCTGTTTCTGATGTTTACGAGGATATACTGAATAGTAACTTGTTCGTACTCAGTTTATTTTTCCCTGTATTTCATGCTCATGTTTTGGAGCATTTGCTTAAGACTAAACTACCTACCTTGGAAACTCAAGTCATCCATTTCTGTGACACATCAGTCACAGACTGTATCTAAAACTTCTTACAACAGCCAAGTCAAACAATATTGGAAGGCATCTTTGCATGTGTGAAATTACAATGAAGCCAAGTCTGATGTCAAGGAGACATGGTAAAGACTGACAGACCATCTGCACTGTCAGATACAACAATTCACAAGTTGTCCTTTATCAACTCCAGTTCCAGAGAATGTTAGTAATAATTTCGTTTGTCCTTTGCCCCCACACCAAGTTTAATACAGAACAGGTCTTGTTTCACAGTTACCACTTACACAGCTGTACACAGACATATATATGAAAAGACTGAATTTAAGAGTCAAGAGTAACAGAAGCCCTCAAGTCCCTCAAAAACAATGTAGTGTAGGTCTACATGAGATGTTGATGCCATCAAATCACCTAGGAAGTTGGGTGTGATTGATTATAAACTGTAAAGCAAAGTCTACTGGAACTGGGCTTATATTTTGGCAGTGCTGACAGCTTGTGAGGAAAAAACCACACTCCTGCAGACATTTTTCAAATCAATTTAGATTGCTGAACAGCAAAAGCTACAGTCTTCCAGGATGCACTATTATCCCTTTTTCTAGAAGTCAAAAACATGCCACCTTGGTGTCACAATCCAAGTTCTCTGTCTACACATTTTCAACTAGAGCTTCTAAAATAGAACAAAAACTCACACTTCCACGAATAAAGCCACTTGCATACACAGACAGATGTCTTTTCAAATACAGCTTCAAAAAATCCACCACAAAACCCAACAATACACTAGTCAGATAGAATAGGCAGCTGTTGCCAACCCTGATCTAAGGTTGAACTGATCTAAACCAATCTGCTGTAGTAAATAATTGTAGTAAAGCTCTACTTAGATATAGGGTATTTAGACTAAGCCTTGAGCATGTCTGAATGTGCTTTTCAAGACATTTTCACACAAAAAAAGGACTTCTGTACTTTTTATTTGGTGACTTGCAGCCTCTTATAAAAGATTTCGTTCTAATGCCTTCATTTGACTTTTAAGACCTCAGTATTCTTACTTAATGCTTAGCAATTAAAAATTAAAACTCTAGCAATTAAAAATTAAAACTCAGTATCCTGACATATCCTCTGTGTCACTAGTGTTGTTCACTCTTTATGGAAATAAAAAACAAAAATCAAAGCCACTAGAAATATTAAATATTTTACACCTTCCTAGAAAGTGATGCTTCATAGGGTAGCAGTATCTAAGCTGCTATTTGGAGAAAGACTGAATTTGTATTCTCTAGAGTAAGTTTCAACTGTGAGCTGAAGCTAACAGTTTGTGAATTGGTTCAAATAAAACCTTTTCTTATTCAGTCATTAAGCTCACTACAGCTATCAAAAATCAATTTTAGTCTGCATTTAAGTCAGAATATATTAAGTTTGTAACACTTCATTCTGTTGCAATGTAACAGTAGAATATGCCACTAGTCCCGTGCTCAGACCTTTTAGTTCTTAGGTTTCTACATTTCCAAGTTTTAAACCATTGCTTGAATATTCAAATAAGAAAGTAACTTGCCAGTAAAGAAAGTTACTATTGATTTGGAAGATACTGCTTTTCAGAGCAGACATACTTTTTAAAACTTGTATCTGACCTCTACCTAAAATTCAACTGTTCAATTACCTTTATATTCATAAACATACAGCCTGAAACAGTATTCCTGCGGTAACCTTGTCTGCACAAATTAATGTGCCAAATGACTTGAGCACTTCCAAATCAAACTGTAACATAAATCATATTTTGCATCCCTACCTTAGCTGGTTCACTAGTACTTATGGTCTTCAAAGAAAAAGCTTTTTCCTGCTGTGCTTGAACTTTTGAGGTATCCGCCTGAAATTGCTCTCCAGCTTCTCTATCCAGTTCTTCAGCATCCTACAAAAAGGGGAGTGGGAGGGGAAAAAAGAAGAGCCTGTGTTTGCAGTCAAGTTCTGACTCTTCTCCCCTGTGAATGAGTTTTGTTGCCATAATCAGGTTCTGTAAGTCAGAAAATCTATCAAAAAGAGTAATTGAAGTAGTGGGCTCATACTAGCCTATGCTAACACTCAAAATGCATAGAACAACATAATAAAAAAGTACTCATAGAATCCAATAAAGCCCAGAAAGCAGGATGCTTCATGCAATTTACTAACAAAAATCCCAATCTCAGAATGAACTGCACGTCACACTCCTGTTAAATTGTAAGAATGTGAAATTAAAATTCATTTACTCTAAACACTTTGCAAAAGTATCACAATGACACTTGACTGCTCTTGGTTCTGTGCTTCGCTACAAGTTTTAAAATACAAGTGTATAGTTTTCTATCCTTATTATGCTTCAATATTTTTGCAACCCAGTTTAGTCTGCCATAAGGCCTGTAAAGAAATTGAAAATATATCCTAAATATTCAAGAGTCTAAACCTTTACTCCTTAGACAATCTAAAGTGTAAAGTTTTCATTTTAAATGTGGAATTAGAGTAGTTACATTTGTTAGTGGCACTAGAAGAATCCTGTGGTTGTGGAGAGGTCTCTGAGTTTAAACTGGAAACACTGTTCCTTCAATTATTTCCTTATGAAAACGCAGTCACAGCCTAATGTTGACTCCTGACAGGAAGGAACACATACTGGCTTACTCCAAGCTCTTCAGTTAGCTTCTACTGCCTTGCAAAACCCTTACGTCAACAAGTGAGTGTCAACATTTAAGAATGCTCAGTGAGAAAGATGAGGATGTTTAAATGAAAGTGTTCCATTTTGAGAGAATAAATATACAAATTTTAAATGGGTTTGAAGTAAGACTGGCAAGTTAAGTTACTGAACTGTTACAACAGT
Source organism: Rhabdornis inornatus (assembly GCA_013397075.1). NCBI lineage: Eukaryota > Metazoa > Chordata > Aves > Passeriformes > Rhabdornithidae > Rhabdornis > Rhabdornis inornatus. Next base: position 1,240,420 of record VWZS01006638.1, read on the forward strand.
AGCTCCTGTGACATATTACCAGTTCAGTCTGCTCCTATCAAGCAAAACTCCCAATTCTACATAAAAATTTAATACAGGTGAGTTCTTATCCGTAAACTGATGACTTCACAGACTGACGGACTGAAAGAAAATGTAACAAAATTGGAATGGTTGGAGAACAATGAGTAGAAAACAAATCTGATTATGTTAATATAGAAAGTAGGACTCTACTTGACATATATAATTTGAAAGGGCAAAAATTCAGAATGCCTTCACTGACCTTAAGATTCATGTAGGACACTCACAAACACCTGTTAACAATAACTGATTAATCTTGACTTATACTTAGTCATAGCAGAGACCAGAACAGATTTCAATTAAAAAAAAAGCTGCAGCCCTAGTGCTCCCAGACTGAATTTGCCTCAAAAGAAACAAGAGAAACCAACAAGAGCACCACGTCCACACTGACAACTTGAAAATAAAATTTAATGTAACAGGAATTTAATTTTAGAACTTTTAATAAACTGAATATGTGATAATCATAGAAGCAAAGCCAAAGCAAGTATAACTGAAGTTTTTGCTTTCCCTCTCAAATTCATCTAGTCAGATTCCTCTGAACATTGGTCATTTAGTAAAGAACGTAAACTATGAATGGCTGTCACAATAAACACAAGTAGGATACATTCTGATCATAAGCTATGAAAAGCTTTCTCCCATTAGCAAAGTACTTGTTTCACCTATTCAAACATGATTCAATTGCCATGTGAAGTGCAACCCGCTTTTGCTATTTCTACTGATCTGCTTCAATGCAATTCTTCAAAAGCTATTTAAGTAACACAGAAAACTCCAACCATCCTCAGTTTGAAAATATTCTTTCCTTCATTGAAATTGGACTCACAGCATAGCTCCACCGAGATTGAAGCATTGGCACTTACCATTTCACATAAATCAAAGTAAAACAGTACTTAAAAAAAAACCCCATTATATTCTCACAGAATTGTACTTGAAGACAGCTTAAGAGAGAAAACTTCAATTTCTTTCATTCTCCTAACTAGCTATATTCACCAAAGCAGCTGTCTTTCAAAGGACATGAGGAAAAGGCTTCCCATGCAGAGGACAATTCCACCTGAAAGTATCCCTACAGTACAGAATCCAGATTTGATAGAAAAGAAGTAATTCAGGATAAATACTTTCCATGTTGTGCTTTTCATAAATCCAGCAAAACTACAAATTATCCCACATTCAACTTGTGAATACAACAAATTAAGGAAATAATAGTAATATAAGAATTACTTTAACTCATGAGAAACAATCGTAGACAATCCAATTCCATAAAGAAATTAATCTCCTAAAAATAATTTTTGTTCAAGATGCTAATATCCAAAGATAAGGCAATTTTGGGAATTCCCTGCAACTGCCTTTTAAACCATCCAGATTTTACCTGTGCAGGAGAGTTAGCTTCTTCACCTTGCTTCTTCTTTTTCTTCTTCTTTTTCTTGGATTTGCCACTTGTAGAACTCTGAAGAATTGGCTCTGCTTTTTCTCTTTCATTATCTGAAACCTTCATATGTGAACAGAAGGTATTTAGCATTTAAAATAACAACGAAACATACCTTCTATAGACTAAACAAATTAATAGCTATAAGGAACTGCATATACTAGTGGAAATAAACACAGTCTTATCTATTCAGTTAATTCTGGAAAGAACCATGTTCTTTACATATCTGGTAATACAGGTAGAGGAGTTGGGAATAAAAAAGGCAACAGACCACCAGGCACTAGTGGCATGGAAATGCTGTTTTTCATACTGAGAATTAAATATTGTCAAGGAGTATTTATAAAAACAGGTCTAAACCCTCCCAGTCTATACTGATAATGTAGTCCTTATAATTATGGCAAGATAGAAAGATTTAACATGGGGCTAAGTGATTTCTCTCTTCTCAATAACAGTGTTTTCCTTCTGTGTACAGAGCAAACAGCCATGCTACTCTTACCAGTGTAACCCTGATGAGAGATTACCGTTATCACTACCCTTCAAGCTACTTTAAGAAATGGCAGTAGTAAGGACAAAGTCTTGGAGCTAAGAAGAAAATACCACCTTTTACCTTCTGAGTATTAGATCTCTCCTCACGCTGAGGAACAGAAGCAACTTTTTCTTCATCTACCCAGTTTCCCCATTCTTCTGCTGGTGCATTCCAATCAGAGCTTGGATCAGCTGAAGAAAGTCCATCTACAAAGATTGAAAGGTTTTTTCAGGAATATTGCCTTACTCTACATGTGCTCATTTCCAGTTTAAAAAATGAAAAACTTCCTACACGTATATCCACTTCTTGATATCACAATATAAATAGCGATTTCCTGTATTTCTGAAAAAAAGGTAAAGACTTTACCAGTAAGTGGAGGACTTTTTAAAGTAATGAGTATGACAGTGATTTTACAGAGTCTAATCACAGCTGCAGCTAGCTAGATGCAGTTGCTTCAAAATATTTTTCTAAACTATGTGAAGATAAACAAATTTTAGAGTTGTTCTCTATCTTAAGCTGTTCTCTGTATTTTCTTCCTAGCTTACAAAAAAATTACAGATGAACTGTAACACTGATCAATCTTACCTTGGTAAGATTCCATTACAAGTGATGTATCTGAAACTGTAAATCCTACTGATGACTTACAGCACTGACATTTTTAATAATCTTTTTTTTCTAAGACTCTTAAGTCCATACTCTATTTTGTTATTATTCATTTATATGAATGGATAATAGGTTTAAAGGGTCAGTTACATAAAAATTAAAAATATTGGAATGGAAGAACTAAGCCTGAGACTGTTTAGTAGAAAGTCGCAGCGAGCCAATTTTAAAATAGAACATGTTGTAAAAGATTGCATTTTCATTTCACATTTATATTAACATCACAAATATTTCTCCTCCCCACTTCATACCAGATTGAAGAACAGGCAAATTTGATCTGCCAACTATGGTGGGATTCAATTTAAACAACTGAAAATAAGGTCAAAATAAAAAGCAGTAATAAATCCAATCAAATTTACTGGCAAACATTATGAAGCCAAAAACACACTAAGATTTTAAAATTAATTAGACTATTTAGAATAGTTAGAAACTTTCCTAATAAAAATATTATCATCATGACACCTACTTCAGATGATAAAATTTACTGATTTAAAAAAAAATAAATTACTCAACGTAACACTTTTCAGTTTATCTACTGCCCTCTCAGTAGCTGCTTAAGAAAAAAAATACATTTTTTAGTAATAAAAACTAGTAGTATTTGTACATATAGTTAATTTTCTTGTCCTAATCCTGATAAAGCAGTAGGGTGTATCTGTGTATCACTTTGGCCTAAACTTGCATTTGCCCACTTCTGTTAGTGTACTCTTAGTTAACAACTTTGACACAATTCTATTAACAGAAGCTTCAACCACAAACATTCTATGCTCAGATATGTGAATCAATTATGCTTTTGATAAAATGTAAAGCTGATGACTTTCAAATGATTAACTGAAATGTGCTTTTCTTATCCTTGAACTAGATAAAATACAAAAGGTAAGTTTCAAAATTATCTGGTAACAGAGTAATCAAATCAACAGTGGTGGAGTCAAGGACTGCATCAATCTATTCTACTTTTCCAGTCATTTAACTGCAATAAGTTGTTCTTAGAAAGAAGGTAACATGCAAGGCTTTTGTCAGCTTCTGGAACAATTCTCCAGGTCAATGCATAATGAGATGCACTATGCTCTTTCACAAACAGGGAGGAGAAAGTAGGGAGTAAACACTAACTTCACTACAACTCCCAAGTATCAGTTATTTCTATCCTGTATATGCTTCCTATAGATGCAAGAACTTCCTGATGTTTGCCAAATGAGAAAGCAAGTTAAATTAAATACAAGAGTATGATGCCACCTTAACTTTCCTGTAAGGTATATGTAGAAACAAAATGATTCAAATTCTATTTACTACTGAATACATATTTTGCAAACTTGCAGTAGATTTTTCTCATCACTTGCAGCAAGACTGTTCTATTACAAAGATTTTTCTACCTTAAAATGCATGAGCTCTCTCTCACTTCTGAGTTTGACTATCCAAGTATTTTTCCTAAAAATTAATCACTTTCTATCAGAATTTATCAAAATACTTCTAATACTTTCAAACTGCCCATTAGCTTACAGAAGTCAAGCATTCCAGGTTTTTCCTTAGATACCCACCACTGTCTAATACAAGTAGCTTACATAAATAACTACACTATAACAGTAATTAACATTTTGTTAATGAACATTTTAGAGGAACATACTTAACCCAGACCATTCGTCATCAACAGGGGGTTGAGCATGACTTAAATCCCACTGAAAATCAGAAGTACCAGCCTGAGAAACCGATTCACTGTTGGAACCTGAAAGGGAATAAATAAAATTGTACTTGTGAGTTAACAAGCTTCCTGAAGTTTTCTTGGGGAAGGAAGTCCAATCAAAGTAGGAAAGGAAGACAAAGGCTCAAAGAAACATGTCAGATTTTAAGGACTGCAGAAGGCAGGAAAATTAGTAGGTTCTTGTGCATGAGGTATATTCAGAAAACAAGGAAGCTGAAGAAAGAAGACAAAATAAAGTCATGAGAAGAACACGAAAAGAGGTAAGAGTGAGTAAAAGCAGTCTGCTCAAACTGAAAAACACAATGAAATTTTATGGGTAATAAAATTGTTACCCTGTATCAATAAGATCTCTTACAGGGAGAAGCTTAAAAGAAAAGATCACTAGAACAAAACCTTATTAATCATGTTGCAGATCAGACTATTATACATCCCTAAGAATTCAATTCTCATTTAAAGCAAAGGTTTCAAGAACATAAAAGCAGCAGGACAGTAAGGCCAATACCAGTCATGATAACAGAAAGTGTTACACATCTAACATAAGTGTTTTCAGGAAAAAAAACAACAAACAAAACAATTTAATAAAAAAAATAAAACAAAAACTAATTGTAAGAATGAAATAAATTAATATTTTACTGTATGATGAAACTTCTGAAATTGAGTCTAAATAGAATTTAGGTCTCTATTTTACATACACCTCTGCAAGAGACACCTCAGATGACAGAAACATGGACATGTTCTCATTTCTTTTGTGGTCACTTTGCACTACAACACTGATGGCTAAGGTGCATCAAAGAAAACTAATATACTTCACCTTTTCATATTTCTCTCAAAGTTGAAATGGTGGTATTGCAGCTGAATCTTAGCTCAGTGTGCCATCCTATTTTATTTAATAAAGTTCCGTAAGTTTTAGCTTAGAGACTGAGCTTAGATTCAGGTGGCAGCTGAATTTTTTTTAAATGAGAACTCTCTGTACAATTAAGACACTGGACACTGAGCCCAAGTTCAACAGTCAAAAGCCTATGAACTGCAATACAAGCAAATATAGCCCAAGTGCATAAGCACTTGGCCAGCTACTTCCAAAAAGAAAACCGCTATGCCAGGCTCATGGTGTTAGCAAGCAAGAGCAGAAAACCTGACACAAGATCCCTTTATTGTGTAATAAATCACTGTAGGACTTATGTTAGTTTTTAATACACAAGATTTATTATGAAGAACTACAGTTCTGTAATCTATAGCACACAATCCTTTAAAGAAGAAAATCCCAGAGCTTCAGCATTTCCATTTGTCATACAGAGAAAAGACTCAAGACTTCAAATTTTGCCTATGGAACATATTTTCAAAGTAGTGATTCAGTTCCTTGATGAGGGAAAAACTCAATCATCAAATAACAAATCTCCCAGAAGACTGGAGTTAATGGGCTTTCCTAGAAAGAAATCTTCAGATCTCTAACTTGAGACATCACAATGCTGAGCAATCTCTTATGCCCATTATTTAGGCTTAACATACAAACAAGAAAGCTAAATAAGAAATCACAGAATCATAGAATGATTTGGGTTAGGACATACCTTAAAGACCACCTCATTCCAACCCCCCCCTCTAGTTCCAACCTTCTTACTAATATTCTGTGATTGATCTAGGTTTTGATTATCAACTTAAAACAGTTACTTTACTGCATAATTTCAGCGTAATAAAATAGCTTTTTAAAGTGTCTTCCACCTCTTTGCAATACCGTTTTCAAACAAAAATGAGAAAATGCATACTAGTAACACTTGGCAAACTCTATTCCACCTGGTGGAGTAGAAGAGCGTAGAAAAATCTTCGGAAAGGCAAACATACCAGAAACTCCAGGAGTTAATCCAAATGAGGAGAAAGAAGTAGAATTCTGTTCAGAGGTATTAATCCTTGCATCCACATTCCAAGCAGCTGTGGGGAAGAGGAGAAAAAAAATATTAAAAAGAGCATCACACACTGCTGACAAGGTTGAAAATTTAGCTATTTAATTATGAATCAGATCAGAAAAACTCTGGCTAGTCCAGCCATGACGACATTTCAAACAATTGAGGGCGTTAATCAGAGCTGATAGAGATGTTACTTTACGAACACACAGCTTGAAACAATTTTCAAGCTTTCCAAGATAATCTTCCCTTTACAGCCTTTTCTATATATAAACTTCTCACAAAAGAGAAGTCAATCGTTTTTTGAGCCCCATACTATTATTCCTCCCATTACTGCAATCATTAAGTTTTGAAAACTAGATTGAATACAGCTAGACTGAACACCTAGATCAAATACAGCTTGGAGTATATTATATATATATATTAAAGAATGGAATAAAACTCAGAACTATTTTTGACAAACAGGAGATACTACTTAAAAATGAAGACATACTAGACTGTTATATGTAAGGCAGAAAATAAGCAGAAATAGTCAGTAAAAACTACTAGTGGCTTTTATTTAGAATTACATTTACTTAATTGGGGGAGAAGAGGCTAAAAACCAGACAGGTATTCCAGATGTTGTCCAAAAAGTAGACAGTCACCATCCCCCCAATTTAGACCCCTCTGTTAATGCATCCCAGCATACTGCTGGTGTCCTTTGCTGCTAGGATCTAAGGCTGGCTCATGTCCAGCTTGATGCCCACCAAGCCTCCTTATCCACAAATCTGCAATTCAGACAGCCAAGGTTGCTTCCAACCCAGATTCAGTACTTGACATTTGTCCTCACTGAACTTCCTTGGGTTCCTGTTGGCCCATTACTCCCATCACGTTTAGGTCTTTCTGGATGGGATCCCTGATGTGGACTGTTTCAATTGATTCCTGCCACCACATTTAAGTTCGGTGTAATCTGGAAACTGGATGAATGACATAGTTGCCTCCTCCAGGTCACTTATAAAGATGATAAACAGAACAGTGTCAAGTACAGCCCTGTGACATCCCCCTTGTAACCAGCCTCCAGGGAGAGTAGGACTCACTGACAAGTTAAGCCTGACCAGTTTTTCATCTGTTCTAGTTCGGATACAACAACTCTGAGAGACAGTGTTGAAAGCATTAGTCAAGTCATCATGAAAGACTTTCACTGCTCTTCTTCACCCACAAAATTATTAATTTTACCAGAAGCAAATCAGCTTGGTAGACATGATGTATCCTCAGTAACAAAACCAACAAAAGCTAGTCAGTTACTACGAACTGCCTTATTAGAATACAGAGCACAACACATCTAGCCAGAACATGAAAAAAGCCCTTTACTTCTCCTTGGCAATGGTAAAGCTTCCAAGGGTATATCAGATCTAGCCTCAAGAACTCCATTTCAAAATAAGCCAGAGAAATAAAAGAAGGTCTAGAGTTCTGCAGATTAGGGTTGGGGTAGGGCTGTGTTTTGGATTTGTACTGAAAACAAGGTTGGTAATACAGGAATGTTGCTGAGCAGTGCTCACACAGAGTCAAGGCCTTTTCCACTTCTCGTATTGCTGGCAGCAAGGAGGCTGGGGCTTATCTTCCCAACAAGTTGGAAGAGACACAGCCCAGACAGATGACCCCAACTGGCCAAAGGAATATTCCCTACCATGTGGCATCATGCTCAGTATATAAAGTTGAGGGATGGAGGAAGAAGGGAGGGACATTTGGAGTTATGGTGCTTGTCTTCACAAGTCACCATTACATGTGACAGAGCCCTGCTCTTCTGGAGATGGCTGAACACCCGCCAGCCCATGGAAGTAGAGAATTATTTCCTTGCTTTGTTTGCATGCACAGGTTTTGCTTTCCCTATTAAACTGACCTTACGTCAACCCATGAGTTTTCCAGCTTTTCTCCTCCCCATTGCCCACCCCATCCTGCTGCTGGGAGAGTGAGTGAGTGGCTGGATGGGGCTTGGCTGCTGGCCGGGGTTAAGACTTGACAAGACAGAAGTAACACTGCTGACTACAAAGGAACACTGCTTTCCAGAAGAGATGAGGATTACTTAGACTGAACCATGGAACGGCCATGTTACAGCATTTACTAGTAAGTTGATGATTGTTGCCCAGAGAGGAATCAAGAAATCTCTTCTCCATTATTACTACGGACAAGTAAAAAAGGCAGAAAGCCTTTATTACAAGCACAAGTAAAAAAGGCAGAAAACTATACTAAGCACTAAAAAACAATTTCTAATGAGAAAAACAGTGTAACACTAAGTGTCACAAGAGTTGAACAATGGTTATGCCTGGAGTCTAAAAAAACACCTGCCAAAACCGTACACAGTTAATTCGATCACGTTGGACCAACAGAACAGACTTACAATCTGGGTTTTAAGACATTTAAAAGAAATCACACTTCAAAATGACTCAGTAATCATTTTCACAACTTTATGAAAGTGATATACAACATTGCATTCCTTCACAGAAATAATTTTATGTCAGATAAACTCAAAAAACCCAGATTAACTGTACACAGAGACATAGGTACTAAGCCATCAGAATCTGGGAGTAAACAGAAATTGTTCAGTTAACATTTCACTAGACCCTATCAAGATTTTTTAAAATATATAAACATAAAAATATTTCAGAGATCCACTACTAAAAAATACATTTACGTAAAAATGCTTATGTGAAGCAAGTTTTTGGAAATAGCTTACCAATAGGAGTGAACAAAGAACGCTCCTTCCATGGCCTGCCCACCAGGCTTACACCCCAGTCCTTTCCATTTCCATTAGCATCTCCAGTGTCTTGGCCCCAAGCCAATGTTTCAGTCTTCCTCTTCCCAGCTGCAGTTGAAGGAACAGATGTCCATTTCTCCTCCCCTACACCAATCTGTGACGAGATTTTTACAGACTTCTCATTCCAGCTTCCTCCATTTACTGTGTGGCTTTCACTCAATCCCGGAGGAACTTAAATACAACAATAACAAAAGCATTATTTAAAACAAGAACTGGATGAAGAATTAAAATATCCCTTATATGCACATTCACTTAATAAAAAACCCCCAAATGAACAGCAGCTTTGCTACCCCAGTGTGATATAGACAGGGCTGCTGCTCTGTCTCAGCTGATTTTCCAGTTCAGATGATATGCACCATCTGCCTACTAACTTGAAGAGGGAGGAAAAAACAGCACCAACTGCACTCTCTTTCCTCATCCCTTTCTTTATAGGGCTGATGTATTAGTGAACTGGTGCCTCTAGATTAGAAAAAAAAGGTGGGGAGAGTACTTTCAACACTGTCAGCTAATTTCTCTTAGAGAGTAGGGGGATGGCTTGTGGAAAAGCCCATGGACTAAACAGAGTATTTTCTGTTTCATAACTGCATGCAGCAGTTCTCCAAGCAGGATGTAGATGAAATTACGAAGTATTAGAAAATACTTCCCAAACACTACTCAGTATTTACAAAGGGCATAGATATCATAATGACCATAGAGTCCCTCACAGAGACACATAGTAACAGAGAAAAATCATAGTAACACTCAATTTGTAACATATTTTGTTACGCTAAGGTAAAAGACCACAACACTGCAAGAGTCTCTGTTACATGTTACCCTGATGAGAAATTACTAAGCACTGCAAGTTTAATGTATACTTTGAGAAGTCAGAAGTACACTGAGACAAAGATCATAACAGAAGGTTTTAAAATTTAGACGCCTATAAAATAAAAGGGCAAGTGCACCCAGCCTCGTTTCTTGTATATCACAAACCTTTCTCAAAGTGCTTTGTATATCAAAGTATATCTTTTTTTATATATGCATTGGAAAAAACAAAAACTGCTCTTCTACAAGCAATTAAGAAATATTTGCATATTATAACTGTAACACTTAAACAATAAGCCAAACCCTCATGTCAGTATCAAGTCAAATCAGTATCATACGCCAACAAAACATACAGACCAACCATTTTATTTTTCAAATGAACTTGTATCTCAGGGAGCATAAACATAGCCAATTCAAGCTGGCCTCACTGACATAGAATTAATTAGGTGAGATATGCCTAGATTTTCTCAGACAAATCAATTCCAAACAGACATCTGTAAGGTCACCACTGCTGTACAGAATCTATTGCCCTTTCTCTACAGCACTAGCATTGCTCCTATCAGTCAACATCCTCCTAATGTAATATGAAGTCTTAGGGAAAGACAACAAAAGAATTCTGAAGAGACAGAAGCCAAAATGCAGTAGGTAGAAAAACCTTTTTGCAACTTTGCAAAAAGACAGCTGAGGTCCTGAAGCAGGAGCTTGATTCTTCCCTGTTTATTATACTACTTTCTTGTCAAAAAAACTTTAACTTCTAGATGACCAGCCAATTTTCACTGAATCACAGAAAACTGAAGATTGAAAAGGATCTCTCAAAGTGCACCTAGTCTCACCTTCTGTTCAATGCACAGCTAACTTCAAAATTATACTATGTTATTGAAGTTCTGGAAACAATAAAGGCTGATTGCCCAGAGATCATTTGAACTATCTCATTAAGAGCTTTTTTTCCTCATGACCTGTCAGAATTTCCCCTTACTGAAACTTGATTATTGCTTCCTGTCCTCCCATTAGGCATCTCTGAAGAATACAGCTCCCTCCTTCTGTGCCATGGTACTGGAAGTCTGCATGTGAAGTAAAGCTCTCAAAAACAAGCAGAAAAGGATTCACTTTCTGGATCTGTGCTTTTAATAACTCATTTGTTGACTTGCTTATTTACACTAGCTACTTTTGATTAAAGCAACACAGCTAATGCTGGCTATATGTAGACAGCAACCATCTTGATTTTACTATGTCAAACTAATTCACTTCAAGTACTATTACAGCAGTATCTGTTATTAGAAAACTGCTAAGATTTACTAGTCAAATATTTTAAGTTGTGCATGACATGTCAAGTATATTCTTTTCATAAACATGTATTATATGCAAGAACTTTCAAAATGAATGTATTTATGCATCTCAAAGGAGAATGTAAAGAACTGAGTAACTTGTATATTCAGCCTGAAACAAGTGTAAACAATAGTCAGGACTTGTGAGCTCTTTGCAGTTATCAGGGTTGTCTTTGAGCAAATACTTACTTAACACAAATAAGTGAGTAAGTCTGAAAAGCTAGCATAAATTATTTTTCAGCAGAGCTTAAAAATAGATGTTACTGTTCTGTACATAAAGATTTTTACAATAGGTAATGTCTGAAAATTCAAAATATTGAATTGTATTTCTACTTGTAACAGAGACTGTTTCCAACTTCTTACGAAATAACTGCAACTTAGAAGTATAACACATAAGCATAGCCAAATGAGCCAGATGTACACTAAAGTTCTGTGTCAGTAACTCAAAATCCTGGACCAAAACTTGCTGTTTTCACTTCTGTAAAATACATGTCCAGTTACTTAGGATGCCCAATAATGAAAACTTTTTACCTTGCGGAATTGACGACTCCCCCTTCGCAGGTTTAGAACTGTTAATCTGTGCATTCAAAAGTGCATCACCTGATCAAGAAGTAAGAGGAAACAAAGCTAGATGAAGCTTTTTTAAACAGCAGCACCTGTAAAAATCGTCTAACAATCCAATAATAATATTTTAAGAAAAGAATATATTAGTACCTCACAGTAAATTAAGACAATTCCAGAACACTTAAGGATAAAGTTAAAACGCTCTATGTTTTATTATTTGTGTTTATGTTGCAGAGAGAATGCACTCAGTGACTTAGGACCCATATACAAAGTAACTGCAGGTTTCAAAGAACTTTAGCTACTTTCCTAATGAACGAAGAGCATAAATCTAAAACACAGGTTGTCATTTACAAGCAAAGACTGGCTCCAAGTATGTCAGACCTGTAACTATTTCTAAACTTCTACCTTGCAATGAAAACACTAGATACAGCTGAATTCTTTTTGGATTAGTCTTGTACAAGGTGATAAATAAGATACAAAAAAAGTATGATACATAAAGGATTCTGACTGGAGAGGTTACAATAGTTATAATCAGCAACAGCGCATAGAGACAGTTGGAACATTTCTTGAAGCTCTGTATAAATGGATGGGAAAAGAAAGGCAACAGGAAACAACTGATCTAGTCCTCAGGGCAACAATTATACACTCAGTCAAGGTACAAATGAGTGTCAATGACATAGGAGGGTGAGGCATACAAATTTCAATAAATTGTTTCAAGGTACAAGAGAGTTGTTGGGCTCAGTCTTGTCACTTTGCTAGAACATGATCAAGTTTCATTTAATTAAATCACTTATTTCTCAGTTTTACCCAAATATGAATTCCTGTGCCTACACACACTTTAAACCAGCCCATGCAATCTTTCGTTTCTGTAACAGCAGCAGCCATATCTATTGAATACTCAGCTACAGTAATTAACTACTAAATCTCAGCCACATCTGCCTTACCATTATGAACAGCTTTAGTACAGGATACTACTAAATCTACGTTGGAAAAAAACGCGTACATGTTAAGCAGTCAATGATATTTTAAATTAATTTCAGGGACACAACCTTCCCACAAGGAAGCACTCAAAAAGTTAAGGAGTTGGTGCTTCCTGAAGCAGTGCTGGGGATGCCTTTGAAGTTTCTGGAAACAAAGGGCAGAGTCACAAAGCACAAGTGAAGGAACAGGGACAGGCCTATGCAACCAACAGCGCACCTGTGTGGATGGAGGCCAGTGTGTTTAGCCACTTGCTCCAAAATACTCTCTTGAGCTTCCCCAAAAATATGTCCAGAAAAGGGGCAGTTTTGTACAATGACAATGTACTTTCACAGAGCTTGAAATAATTTCCTCAAGAGTTTCACCTCCAAATACACCTAACATACATCCAAAACAGAGTCAACTATTTAAGCATTTGAGTAAAGTTATCTTTCTAGGACACGTTCACAGACCTATCAAGCATCATACCTTTATTTTTTCTGAGACCAACTGGAAGTGATGGTGTAGGCATCAGCTGTTCAATGGATACAGTAACTGTGTTTTCTATACCCTGGAGATTTGATTCTCCTGAGCCACCGTCATTCAGCACCTTGTCTCGCTTACGCTGCTGACGCTTCTCTCTGTTACTGATTTTTGTTTCCCAGGCTCCTAAAACATCACCCAAACGAAAACATCACTAAGTCAGAGAGGAAGGAAAGATTTTTAGCTTGTATCATATCAAACGGAAGTCTGAGGGAAATTTAACCAGTCAGCTTCAACCTTAGTTTGAAAACACAAACAAATGGCCAAAGGTAAATTTTTTCTGTGATAATACTTGGCGTCACAGAGCAAAACATGAATTACATGAGCACCCTACTATCCATAACTTCTCAGTTTTTATAAGATTACTTTAAAAAAAAAAAATCAGTTGACGTTATTAAATACTGCTGTTTCAAAGATCAGATTTCCAGATGTAGTATGTGATCTACGGAATTATGAGTTTCTTATGTTTCTTTATGAACCAAACACAAGTAAATCCTAAACCATTTAAGCCATAATGCTTGCACTTTGTGTATGTTTGTGTTCAGTACCTTCATCAACTTCCTTTCCATCTAGACGAGACGTATCCTGAACCGTTTTGGAATCTCCCTTTGATTTCTTTTTTTTCTTTGTCTAGAACAAAAATAAAACATTATCTTAAAAATTACTTACTTATTGCTTGGCATAGCAATTCACGATTCCCTGCCCCCACCCATAATAGAGAAATAAATTTAAAACAGATTCTCCTGAACAACCCCCTGTGAAAGACTCATGCAGCACAGAAATGGCAGGTAGAGGGATCATTATTTATGCTGCAGAATACAAAGCCAGGTAGAAGAAGCAATGCTGGCAGCATCACAGTCACAGAGGAGTAAAGAGCTGTTTAGTAGATCCCACTCTGTCAAAATTTGTTTCATCCAGAAGTATAAAGTTACACATGGATAAATAAACAATGCCAGTAACTCCTCAAAAAAAAAAGGTAAAAAAATTCCAGCTTGGAAATTACTTCAAAACATAAGCGGTGAGTAGAGCCTGTACATTAAAAATTTCCACCCCCCCCCCCAAGATTTCATCAGTTATGGTTTCTTGGATATAAGAGCTAAGCTAAACAAATAGGAACAGACCTGACTACTTCTGCAAATAGTTTTGGTGCAATAGGTAGCAAGCAAGCAATACAGAGTGTTGAAAAGATAGTATTGAGAAAAAAAACCAAGAAGATACTGGGAGAATATATACTGCTGAAAGCCTTGGAGCAAACTGATTTGACTACCTTCTTAGAAAGTACAGTACTGAAAAGCTTTTCAACCTAGCGCAGAAAGGTATAAGAACTACCAAATAAACATGAATTTAAAAAGATTTTAAAAAGAAATATGGTTATCCACTCAAATGTTATAAGAGGAACTATTTACTTATTCATTGTCTCTGAAATATTCTAAGAATGCTGGATATCTTTCTGGAATACATCTGCCAGAGTCAGACTAGCAATTGCCAGCTGTATACCTGAGTTCCCACTATTTAGTTTTCTAGTCTTAAATGTCCCAAGAAATGTCTAACAATCTCGCTAGAATTCAGAATTGGTAGCACCTAAATTATTACCACAGCTGCTGCAGATATTCTATGGGCCCCCACAATGCACGCAGTTCATATGCCTTAGAGTTAGCATGTCCTGAAAGTAATCTGTAGCTTCAATACAGGTACTGAGAGTAGTATAGCTTGCTAGTGCAGCAGAGATGATTAAAAATTCACTGCTTATATGCAAAGCTGCATCAACACACCTGTAACATTTAAGGAACTGATTTGAACAGTTAACTCCTGGATTAATGTACTAAGGAACCCAAACTGAATTCTCATTTCCTCAGCGGACTACCTTAACCCACACACCAACTAACTTCTGAAAAGCCTTCAGAAGAGAAGGGCTGGTTTCAAAAGCAATCTGAGAAGAATTGGTTCTAAAAATATGAACAAGTCAAATTATTTGCTAGAGCAACTTCTAAGGAAAGAATTAAAAATGAAAATGAAAATTAGCATTCAAATTAGTTATAAATTGCCTCTTCAAGCTCGAACAGAGAAAGATTAGTAAGTTTGTACCTTTGTCTCCCATTTGCAGCTACACTGAGACTGGAACTCGAGATCCTAAAGTTTCCATCCACAAAGCTGTAACTACCCAACTGTCCTCTGGCACTAAGAGAACACCTGAAATTACTTCAGAAGTCTCCCAGACAAGAGTCCAAGATGACTACTCTTCTAAACTGTAACTTTAGTTTCGTTAAATAACTAGCTCCTATGGAAGTATTACCATCAAATTTTACACTTTTCAGGAAAACATCGAAGTTTAACAGCTGAAAAAGAAGTCTGTGATTAAATTCTGTTTTTAAAAAGATCAAGAACGTAAATATTGAAAATGTGTTTACTTTCTTAAACTGTGTTACCCTGTTCCGAAAAACCAGAACCATCATTTTTTACCTAGCTAACCCACCACCTGCTAAACTTGGTTCTGTAGCAGTTGTTATCTTGGTACCAAACTGACAGAAACAGAAAGAGATGCTAAAGCCAGAGCAAGCCAGCCGGTTATTTTGCAGAAGTCTATGCATTCAAAGTGTCACCTTCTGCAACACACAAAGACGCCAGTGTTGGCTCTGCCAACAGTCAAAGAGCATGAGGAATACTGCAGGCCTGCCAAAATTTTTAAGTCTTCAAGATGCATTGTGCCCCATGCAAGAACAATAGAAAAACTAAACCTTTCTTCTTTATCTCTGAGTAATTATTTCTAGCATTCAAGACAAAGTAGTTACGTGCTTGCAAACTGAATGGACAATGACATTTTAACTTCCCCCAGTCTCATCCACAGAGACACTTCTTAGGTAACAGTCCCTTACATTAAACACAAAAAAAACCCCTGTACTGTGGCAAGTCACTAATTGCAGAATCATAAACCCTGTGAACAGCCAGAGTCCAGACATTATCCAAAGCCTTCCTTCCCACGAAGCAGAAAAACATGCATGAAATTCACAATCCTGAAGCACCCAAGAAATACAGAAACACAAAGGATGTATGATTTTCATTGAAAGCATATATTGTAGCACAAAAAAACCAAGCATGCTCTTCAGGCCATAGATTATATGTATTCATATATCTACACACATGCACATACTACTTCAATCACAGCCATTGTCTTATACCATCCATTCCAAAGATGGTACAAAGACACACAGGACCCCTTACAACCTCAGCAGGGTTACAATATTACAAATGTTACAGATGCCCCGAGAAGCCCTACCAAATAATTAAAAGCCTGCACAGTTACCTGCAGTTCAAAGGACGTTCTTAAGTATGCTTTTAATTGAAGGGTAACAATTTCCTCCTGAACCAAGCATTCTTTGCCCAGGGTCCCCCAAAAGTGATATGAAAACACAATTTGAATCATCATCCACATCCTTTTAGTGGTACTCATTTCCTAGAGCTGCACCTTCAGCTTCACATTTTAAAATTCAGATCACTATGTTTGCAATTTTAAGACAAAGTCGAGTTTAGGATTTAAACACCTTATCTACTTGAAAACCTGCAAATAGTTATTCATTCACATTTCACATTTAAACTGTGTTATGTTCTTGGGAAAGAACAAAGCAAAGTCAATCTGATATGCAAAACATGGGGAAGAGAAAGCCACACAGCACAGAACTTTAAGGCAAACCTACTTCACAGAAAAGTCACTCAATTTGCCAATGGCAAAAATATTTAAAGCCCTACAGCTAACTAAAAGGATACAGTGTTTTAGCCAATCTACTAACTGCAAAAGAAGTTACTGGAGGGTAGTCAAGTATATTTATTAAAGCTTGAATGAGCTAAAGAAATTACAACAATCACGGAACAGTTTGGGTTGGAAGGGACCTTAAAGATCATCTAGTTCCAACCCCAGCCATGGGAAGAGACACCTTTCACTAGACCAGGTTGCTCAAAGCCCCAATCAGCCTGGCCTTGAACACTTCCAGGGATGGGCCATCCACAACCTCCCCGAGCAACCTGTTCAGTGCCTCACCACCCTCACAGCAAAGTGTTTCTGACTGTATATGTATAATCTTTTATTTTTACTCAGTATAGTCACAAAAAAAGCATTTTACTGAAGAAAATATGTCAGAAAACAATGACAGTGGGAAAACTTCATGCACAATGTTAGCAAAAGAACGAAGCAAAAAAATTATCAAAGGTCCAAGCATATCCATGCTGCCCATAAATGACAGCATATGATAAAACAAGAAGATTAGTCCTCACAGTTCAAGAAAATAACATTGCCAGAAGTACAGTTACCTTTTAGACTATACGCTGCACATTAATGTTTAAAAAGATTTTTAATGTAATGTTTAATTTGCATAACAAAAAGCTCACACCAGACTTCAAAGCTCACAATTATCAAAAATCAAGAACTCTAATTACTAATGGATAAATCTGGCAAAATAAATAACCAGGCACATGATTTTAATCCTTTGAATAGTAATCCCCCAATTGGTAGACCATTTACAAGGCACTTAACAATACTATCATTATGCTGCATCTCCACAGAAGCCATCCAGATGAAACAAACTTTATTTCTGTAGGCTTAACACTGTCACATGATGAACAGAGATATCAGTGTTTAGTGGGGGACTGGGCGTGGGGCTTCCCTTACAAACATTCTGTGATAAGGCATGTCTCAGAAGTTAAGAAAATACTGCTTTAGCTCCTTCCAACTCCATATTAGATTAGTACTCTCCACAGTAAGAAATTTGCCTCTTCATTCATATAAGTGACGGGATTTCAAACCAAAACCAGAGTTATTAGATACTGAAATAATATACATCAAACTTCAACACTGTTGCATTGTATCCGTAACTAACCTTTTCATTCTTCTTTTCTGTGTCCACAGGCTGCTTTATATTGTCTTTACGGACAGTTTGTATTACTTCATCTTCAGACATGTCAAGGAAAGACCGTCCATTAGGCTGTGTAAACAATGAGTGTAAATAATAAAAAAAATTAGACAAAGCAGATGAAGCAAAGCTGAAATTACACTATTACTGAAATGCAATTACTTGTTGACGGAAAAATGCTTGTAAGGTTATTGAATAGAGCAGACTAAATTGTGGATTGGTGTTCAAAGGATTTACTGCAATTCTGTATTTACCAAACACAGAAATGAAAAAGGAAAGAGAACAGGTCTTCTCATTTCATCTCACTCCTATTCAATCCACGAATTTCGTAACAAAAGGTAAATTTCTGAAATTTATCAGTTTTTAAAATTACCTGTAGCTGTTCCGAAAACTGATTCAGAACAGTTACAGTTGTATGCGCCATAAATTATCTAATTAAATTAATACAATTACCACTTTGTACCAGTTCAGCAAGAGGACTACTTTTTAAAAGTAGTTTCTACATTGACCTAACATCTGCAATTTCTACCTATGCATATCCCTCCCAGCTCACTTCCTTCACAAGTTAAACTTTATAGTAGAACAGAAATTAGAAATCAAACATAAAGCATGACTAAGCACGACACCCCATTGTTCTTTTCAGACAGACTTGATTACAGGCATTACATTAGTCTACCATTTCCCCCTCACACAATTAAGGAAAGAAAATTAGCATGTATTATTCAACATATAAAATTAAAACTCTGGACAATCATTAAATGAGTCTTTATATTACCTTTGACAGCAAAAGCATACACCTTAGCCTGCATATTCCCCATACAGAAATGTAGTAATTTAGAAGTCATTTATTTCTAACAAAAAGCTATGACTGATGTTACTCTGATTAACTGCAGAAAAGATTATACTACTGTCAACCATTAATTTCACTGTATGAGAAACAACTGTTAAGAATAATTGATAGAATCCCCAGAAATGTCACTGGTTCACATTAGAATGACATGGAAAAATTAATGACTGAAAATTAAATAAGCATAAATAGCTACTTCAAAGTTGCTTTAATTCCTGCAATTCTTCCAAAATAAATTTCAAGCTCTATTACCTTTAGTTAGTTTCTTGTATTAAAAACCCAAAAGCTATTTTAACTCTGCATCACACAAAACTAATTGCTTTCAAGTAAAACAAAAGCCATATCACAACTTAGTGTGGCCTATTCCTTGAAATATTAGATCTGATCCTCAATTTAACTGTTACAGGCATTACAGGCATTTAAGTCTTGCCACATTGTATTATGCTTACAAACCACCTTTGGCATGATTTCAGCAGTGCATAACATAGTATTGCTTACTGTAGTTAGCAAGCATGCCAACTTGTTCAAAGTAACTATAAATAGAAATTGAAAGATCAGGTCACCTAACCCCTCTTCTCTTGCAACGATAAGCTTTGAACTAGACTTCTCATATCTAATATGCAGTACATTTCCTTCAGCATTCTGAAAATGAAATATATTTTACAAGTCTGTGTCTAGGAACTCGCTCCAAAGGTTCTTCTCAACAAAGTCCACCTTACTGGTATAGGTATATTCCACAAGGATACCAAAGAACTGATATTTAATCTTGAAAATAACTCATGGCCAAAACTCAGTTCTTGTGCCTCTCTATTTTCTCCAGAGCATATTTAGCAGTAAAGCTAGATAACATATTTGATGCCTCTAGTACTGGATGTGTATCAAAAAAGTTTACAACCAACTAACTTTTAAAATTCTGTTCCTTGCTTTGCTTCTTAGCTATTACATATATACCTTAAATTGAAAACTACTTTCTTCATCCCTCCCAACTATTCAGTAAATACAAGTTTTAATCTTTAATTTAAAAAAACTTCAGCTGTTTCTCTGAACTAATAAACTAATTCATACCCATTAAAAACCCTCTGGAAAAATTCATCCACATGACTGTTCAAAATGCTGTCTGATCATCTGATCACGTCAACAACAACCTTTAGAAATATGTTTGAAAACTTGCACTTTGATACGTTCAGGGAGAAATACATCCCTTAATTGCAATACCCTCCTTTTCAGTGGAAGCTTTCCACATTCATTTTCTGCCCATAGATGAATCATAGAATTTTAACCAAAATTCACGTGACCATTTTTGGATATACCAAAGAAAGCAACAGAAGCAGGAAAGAAAAAAGACAACCAGAAATGTTTCATTTTAAAGAGACAATCACAGCCTGAAGTTTAAAACTTTATGGGTAATATATTAAACATCCACTGACAAAATTAATTAATTCAAAATTGCACCCTTTATTATTTGCCATCTTTTTTACCCTCATCTTAAAGCTGCCAGGCATGAGCAGTAATGCCAGGCAGAAGTAATGCTGCCAGTAACAGTACTGATTACTGAATGCTCTTCTTGCCTGAGGACCTTAAAATTCCAATACTTAAACATTTTTCCACACACATTCATATGAGGATGTTAAGATATACCAAATGTAGAAATGTTTTGCCTAGACAGTCAAAATAAAAAGTACTCATTAAACATGGTAGTGCAAAGCATAACTCAGTTTCATGCTTCAAACCGTATTAATGAAATTGCTATCACCTCAATCTTACAACCCTGTATTAACCAAAGTCCTCAGTTACACATTATAAAGATACCTCTCCTTGGAATATCTTTGGCCAATGAAATAATCTGTTTACCAATGCTTTCTGTAAGCTTCTTTTCAGAAAGAAACTAAGCAATTTTCTCTATAAGGCCCGAAGAATCCTACAGCCCTATTTCTGCCATTTGACCACTAACATACACACAAACCAACACATGAGTATCAACTGAAAGTATAAAGTCTTTACACAATCTAAGTGCAAATAAGCACTGAACAGCCATAGCCCAGAAAGTTTTTTCAAGCAGACCAAATATGAAGCCTCCTCAAATGAATGCAAATACTTTTACTAGAGCGTGTAGCATTTATGCTCAAGGCACATGACAAACAATAGGAAGTACATGGTCAATTTGGTATTTTCCACATCTACAAATAGATGGTGTGAATGGCTTCCTAAAGTGGTAGGAAAGCACAGAAGAGGCCACTCTCAAGTTTCCATGGCCTTTGGCAGATTGCACAGAAACCATGTAAGAACAGCTTCACCTTTTTCTGCTGAAGTAGGAGAGAGAGGCACAGTAATTATTCAGAAGGGGAAAGAATCACAATTAAATATTAAGTTTTATGATCAGAAAAAAAAAAATCTTAATGGGGCCAAAGAGCTCTGCCTCTTCCAGGAGTTAAAATAAAAATGAAAAAAGAAAAAAGAGCTTCAGGTTTATCGCACAGAATCTGATGTAAAGACACCATGATACACCTTGCTCCAAGCAGCCTGAGAAAGCCAGAACTGGCTTTGTAAACTTTAATGTTAATGAATGCTAAACAGTTTCAGCTCAATTTTTGTCTCAGTCTGTTCACAGCAAGTAACTGAACAGACTCTCATAGGTACTACTGTACTCAGTCAATGCAGTGCTACTCAAAGAAACCTATTTTACTAAGAACGCGATGTAAGTTGTACCCTACTTACACAGGTACTGAATAAAGCCACATGCAAGGAAAAAAGCAATTAATACTCTTCCTTAGAAAAGCTACAGTGAAGGACATTTCTGATCCTGACTGATGAGTGTTACACATCACCTGCCACACAGTCAGCTCAGTAATTCTGTATTAAAGTAACCCTACAGCTTTTAATTAGACATCTGTAGTGTGTTCTTAAAGCCAGACCAGTTGCTCTAAGCTTTCTGAAACGTCCGCAATGGAAACCTAGACCCTGGCATAGCAAGCCCTGTAGTAAATCTACTGGTAATAGGCTTACTCTTTTCCCCTCCCAGCCCTCATATTAGCATCACAGCACACAAACCACACGATGAAAACGACCAGGCAGCAATCAGTAAAATTTTTTGTTGCATCTTTAAGTTTTCAACGTTATTTTGAGAATTTTTCACACGAGAATCAGAAAACACCGGGACATACTAATATTGGTCTCTCTAAACTTATCTTGGAAAATGAGCACAAGGCAGGCCTAATTAAATTTTGTCACTGGTATAAACTTATTTGCACTACAGCTAACGATTCAGTTTGTATTTCTCCTTTTGGAGGAAGGTAGATTTTTTTTCATCTCACCACGGAAATAATGAATATAAAGTACTGTAAAAATAACTTTTAAAATCTTAACTATACAGAATGACAGCTTAAAAACTACTTTGATCTTTTGATTACAAAAAGATTTGCTCTTACATTGCCTTAACTTTATTCTTTGCCTATGTAAACCAAGTTCAACCGAGTACAATTATGTATAAACACCAAAAATGTCAGTTTTTGTATAAAATTACTAAAGCTTGCTTTTATGAAGCCCTATACAACAAACCATTGTCAAGCCAACAGTGATATCCACCTAATCACTATCTTCTGTGGAGGCATTTTTTAATGTCTTAGGCAATGACTTGCAAGACTTTACGATTTGTTTTCATACTGGAGTTTCAACTAAATAAATCAAGCAAAATCGATTTAATTTCTAGGATTAGTCTTTGTTGTCAAGAAAGCATAACATATTTATTTAACACTGAAGTATCTGCTTCTCAAGACGGCAAAAAAATTACAACTTTAGTATGCCTTCTCCAAAATGGAGAACCTAACTACACTGGAAAGATTCTAAACCATGTTTCCTCTTCTTGGTGCTCAGTCTCTTGCAACTTCCAGAAACAACTTCAGCAGCCCAGCGCGGTGGCACATGCGGATTTTTTATTTATTTATTTTTTTTGTTTAAGGTGTTCTAGCCTTATATTCTCACTAAAAATTTTCCCAAACTT
The DNA here is from genome assembly GCA_013397075.1 of Rhabdornis inornatus. NCBI lineage: Eukaryota > Metazoa > Chordata > Aves > Passeriformes > Rhabdornithidae > Rhabdornis > Rhabdornis inornatus. The sequence continues at coordinate 1,263,400 of VWZS01006638.1, forward strand.
CTCAAATCTTAATGCTGCCACAGACTCAAATGAAGGCACAAACCCACTGTCTCTCCTTTCTCTCGTCATTAGGGAAACAATCCAGATTTTATAGAGCAAGATATAATTATACGACACAGTTGTAATAGGCAGGGGACATCTGTTACACTTTCATTCCTATAATCCATTTGGACATAAATAGGATTACAAACATCCTAACAATACAAAAGCTATAGAAGCAATCCCTTCAAGCCCCAAAACTGTGACAACTGTAAGCTTTAAAAGGACAGTTGACAATTTCTGCACTCTACTAATTTTCTCTTAAGTGGACGCATACTGCCAAAGATGGGAGGTTCCCACACCACACACTGAGGATATAAAAAAACCATAAATTACAGGAATTATCTCTTTTGAAGGGGCTGCTAAGACACAGATTTCCTTATTAAAGGAGATGATCCTTACTGTAACAACTAAATCAGACATATTCCTATGGAGGCACGCTCACAGCAACATTGACACTAACATGTTCTATTGAAAATATAATGCAAAAAGCTTACTCAAGTTTGAATCACCACAGCATTTATAGGGCTTAAAATGCTGCTTCCAATAGTCTTTACCTACCTATACTACAACCCCTGGCTTGAAATTCTAAGCCATGCTAAGGTTTACACTACTGGTTGCTATCCCCATTATTCAGCGAATACTAACAGTAACAGCAACTTTCATATAATTTTTCTTTACAACAAAATGCTTCCAAAAAGCCAGCCTTTTCCTCATCACCCAGGACTATTAACACGTAGTTTACTTGTGGTAGCGCTGCTCCTCCAAGTTTTCAAAGCAACCAAATAACCAAGACGACACGAGACGGCTCCAGAGCAGTCAGGACCCCCCATCCCTTCCTTCCACAGGCAAATATCGCACGGCGGCTCGGGGGGAAGCTCTATGGCACCCAGATTCTTCCCACCGGCGACAGGCCCTGGGGAGCGGCAGCCGGGCTCGGGGCCGCTCGCCAGACGCGACCCCCTCGCCCCCCCACGGGGTGCCACTGCCCGCCCCGTCCCGCCGCTGTCAGAACGCTTTCACCCCCGCCGCCCTCCCGGCCCTCACACCCCTCTCACCCGCGCCGCTTTCTCCGGCAGCTTCTTCCTGTTTCGCTTCTTCTGCTCATCCCCTTTGAGGTTCAGCTGCACGGGGCCCGGGCCCGCCGCCTTGCCCTGGCCCGCGCCCGCCGTCAGGCCCGCGCCGACCGCCTCGTCACCCTTCCTCACGGCCGCGCTCCGCGCCGGCTTCTTGCGGAGGCCGCCCCCGCAGGCCGCGGCCAGCAGCAGCCCCAGCAGCACGAACCCCAGCGCGGCCGGGACCGCCAGGGCGAGCCAGGTGGGCAGCGCCTGCGGGTCGAGACCCAGTTCGAGGCCCAGTTCGGCACGCAGCAGCCCCAGCCCGCCCGACAAGGCGTCCCGCACCGGGGCCGCCGCCTCCTCAGCCCACCGGGCCGCCGCCTCCTGCCAGCTTCCCGCAGCCATCGCGGTCCACGGCTTCGCAGAGGCCCGAACCGGGCGGGGCGGCGAGGACACGCTCAGGCCGAGCGCATCGCGGCCTCGGGAGAGCCGCGCCGGCCCGCCCGAGCCGGAGGCACCTGGGGTGGGGGTAGGACGCGACGAGACGCGAGCGGAGCCTCCGCGGGACGCAGCCGCCTCAGCCTCGGGGCCGCCCGGGTCTCCTCCTCTTCCTCCTCCCCGCCCTCCGCCTCGCGCGCGACGTCACGGCCCCGCCACCACCGCCATCACCGGAGAGCGCGGGGCGGGGGCGGCTCCTCCCGCCTCCGCCACCGCCTCCTCCCTGGCGCGCCCGGCCCGGCCCGGCCCGGCCCGGCCCGGCCCGGCCCAGCCCAGCCCAGCCAAGGGCGGTGCCGGCAGCAATCTCGACGTGGCAGGCTGCGAACGGAGCGGGAGCGGCCGAGGCCGAGGGGTTGGGAACGACCTCTGAGATCATCAAATCCAGCCTATGACCGAGCACCACCCTGTCAATTAGACCTTGGCACTAAGTGCCACGTCCAGTCTTTTGCTTAAACACTTCCAGGGTGGACAGCCCATTGCAATGCCGCACCACTCTTTCTGTGAAGAAATTCCTCCTAATGTCCGAAGTGAAGCTCCCCCGGCACAGCTTGAGGTGGTGTCCTCTGGCCATTGTCACTGGTTTCCTAGGAGAAGAAGCCGCCACCCCCCCACCTGGTTACATCCTCTTTTCAGGTAGTTGTAAAGAGCGATAAAGTCACCCCTGAGCCTCATTTTTTCCAAGCTAAACACCCCCAGTTCCCTCAGCTGCTCTTCACAGGACTCCCTGCTCCAGCCCCTTAACCCGCTCTGTTGCTTTTTTCTGGGCAGGCTGCAGCACCTCAATGTCCTGTAGTGAGGGGCCCAGAACTGGACACAGGATTGAGCCTCACCAGTGCTGAGTGCAGGGTGACAGTCACTTTGGTGGTCCTGCTGACCAAGCTATTTCTGATACAGGCCAGGATGCCATTGGCCTTCTTGGCCACCTGGGCACACACTGGGTCATGTTCGGTTACTGTCCACCAGCACTGCCAGGTCCTTTTCCACTGGGCAGCTTTTCAGACACTGCCCTAAGCCAGTGGCACTGCATGTGGTTGCTGTGACTCAAGAGCAGTCTCATTGAACCTCTTAAAACTGCATTCAGTCTCGTTGAACCTCTTAAAACTGGCCTCGGCCCATCCATCTGACTTGTCCAGATCCCTCCAGAGCCTTCTTACCCTCCAGCAGATCAACACTCCCACACAACTTGGTGTCAGCTTGCAAACTTGCTGAGGGTCAACTTGATCCCCTTGTCGAGGTCATTGATAAAGATGTTAGACAGAACTGGACCCAGTACTGATCCCTGTGTAGCACCACTAGTGACCAGCTGCCAACTGGATTAGTTCCATTCACCGCTACTCTCTGGGCCTGACATCAAGCCAATATTTCATCCAGCAAACAGTGCACTCACCCAAATCCTCAGCAGCCGGCTTCTCCAGGAGAATGCCGTGGGAGACAGTGTCAAAGGCTTTGCTAGAGTCCAGGTGGGCAACATCCATAGCATTTCTTTCCCTCATCCAATAAGTGGGTCACCTTGTCATAGGAGGACATCAGTTAGTCAAGGATGCTTTAGCGCAGACTGTTTTCATTTTTCAGAGAATATTAACTGTTGTTGTTGCAACTGGTTGCACATTTCAGCCACCCTAACATCCAAAATAAAGTATTCTAAGAAGTTTAAGATGTTGCACTATATGGATAGAGGTGACAGAACAATGATCATGTAGTTATAGTTTTAAATACATCAGTCAAAAAAATATGCCTAACAAATTTGAAAGCATCATTCAGCTACAGTGGATGTTTTGTGTTTTGTGTTTTGTATGTGTATGTATATATAAAACCGAGGCCAAAGAACAATAGATATTGTTCACTTTAAAGAAAACACCGCAAGAACCTGGTGGGACTGAATTCCACAATCCGAGCTATTGGCGCGATGGTTTTCACTGCAGCGCCAGGACACCACCAAGTGGCATCATCGTGAAGAGCCCAGCTCTTGTCGGTGAAACAGTTCTGTCTTAAAAAAGCACAAAGGGAACAGATTCGCACCTGGAAATAGCCAGTTTCGGTTTGATTCGGCTGGTAAAGTAAGTTAATCTGAAAGGAATAAATATATTTTTATTGTGATACAATGAGATAGAGCCATAAATAGACATACAGTTGTAGCAAATTGAAATATTTTGCAGAAAGACTGTGTGACTCATTCAAACAGTTGGGAACAAGTATACTACTCTGGCTGTACTCATCAAATAAAGCAAAAATTTTCTTTGGAAGTAATTTCGACACATATTAGTCTAGTATTAATGTTCAACTGTATTAATAGATCTGATCAAAGTTACCCCAAGGACTCTTTCAGTAGTGCTGATATAAAGCATCATCTTTCTCATGCTATTCTCCTGAAGATCACAACATGAGATTGACACCTTACACGTGACACATTAAAAAAGAGAAAATAATGGCAAAACCAAAAAGAACGGAGACAAAGCTTAAACTTATTTTTTAAAATATTAGCTCTGTTGACTGTGCAAACATTCCTTGTTTTACCACAAGAGTTATTAGACATACCTTACACAATACCTTTTCACCACATTTAAAACTCCATACCTGCCAGTTGTCATGGCATGAAGAAAACCTAACTATTGCTTTGCAGTCTCAAAATACCTGTTTCAAGAGTTTTTTATGATTATCTGGAACAATATTGAAGCCATGTGTCTTGCAGCTGTAGACATTCTTTAGACTAGAAGTCAGATGGATACAGCAGAAGCAGATTAATCCTCTGATCAATTAAATAAGCAGAATCCCAACAAAACACATTCCAGGAAATTGAAAAAATCTTGAACAGTAAGCAATTTTTCTGCCTTATATGGATCATGACTCTGCGTTGCTTTAAAGTGAACTCAGTACATAATTCACTGAAAATATTAAGTTATATACTCATGATTTTGCTGGAAGGAGGGAGCAACAACAACAAAAACATCCCTGTTCCAAGAATCACCATCACCAATGTTAACAAGTAGCTGGAGAAGTAGTCTGCAGACAGAATTTTCATTGAGAAATTTCTCATCTAGATCATGGCTGGGTGCCTTGAGCCAAGACTCAGCCCAGGTTGAAGAACGGGCTTAGAATTAAGCATTGGTTTAGGAGAATGAGGGTCATCATGCCTAGAGATGCAGTTGGTGTGGAGCCACCAAGAGCTGCTGAAAAGGGGTAGGACATGAGTAGAATTCTTCCTGGAGACATTTTTCATCCAGGCCATGGCTGGACATGTTGGAGAAGGCTCAACTGATGACTGGGATTAGGGTTAATGTTAACATTAATGTTAACATCTCTCTCCCTGATTGGGAGAGAGATAAAATCTGGGCTACAGTTGGTGTGGGGCAGAAAAAGAGCAGCTGAAGTAAGGGGTAGGCTGCAAAAATACCTCTTCCCTGAAATCTTTTTAATCTGGGTGCTACTTCAGGATCTGGAACTAAGGCTCAACCCACCCTCTGCATTCAGACTAATTAGACTTTCAACAAGGCAGAGCTTAGAGCTCCATTTTGATAAAAAGATTTGATGTAGGAATTCTCTTAGGATAACTTGTTCATCATGGCTATGACTTGGGGTCTTTGGCTGGTCTCTGCAGATACCAGGTGCTGGAGTTGTGGCTACAGTTAGGCTTACAGACGGGAGACAGGCTAAGTTTGAATCCTCATTTGGAGTGGGGAAGGAAAGAGTTATTCTCAGAGAAGTTTCCGTCTGGTTCATGGTTAAGGGCTTTGGCTGTCTCAGCCTGAACCTGTGATTGGGAATCTGGTTATTATGTTCAGCTTTGGGAGAAGAGAGAAACCCTAGCACTTCATTTGGTCAGGGATTGAAAAGGGGTTGCCAAAGGAAGGGACAGGGGCAAAAATAATTGTTCCCTGAGGACATGTTCACCTGGGCTATGGCTTGAGAATGTTGAGCTAGATCTCACCTGACACCTAGGTTTGGGATAAGAGTTGGAAGAGGCATAAAGAGTAGAAGCTCCACTTTAGTCCAGTTAAGCCTAGAAGAGGCTGCCAAAGGAAACAGTAGAGTATCAGAAGAATTCTCTCCTGAAGTCTTGTGCTGTTGTCTTGGTTTAGAGAAAAGTTTAGGGGAAAAACACTCTGGAATGAGTGTTTCCTCTAAAAAAAAAGAGTTCTAACAATCCCTTTCTGTCAGTAAGAAATGAATACTAGTGGATAAAAGTGAAAAAAGAAAACAACCATTTATTGACAGAGTGCCCACACGTCACAATAAAAAGTAAATAACTGCTAGACATTGAATTGTCAGAACTTAGCCCCCTCCACCTCCATGCACATACACACACTGGAACAAAAACCCAAAATGCCAGGGAAAGAAAAACAACCAACAGCGGTTTGCCACTTGATGGGGAGAAAATGGTATGGGTTTTCAGGGAAAATAAACAAACAAAAAAAAAACCCCAGTAGATTCAAGCAGCAGTTTAGGCAAACAGATGTGAAACCTGGTGAGTCTCTGACGTTGGTCCCCTTTTCACAGCAGATGAAGCAGGTGAGCTTTCTCTTGCTGGCTTAGCTTTTTCCAAGACATGGGGCCAAAACAGAAAGGCCCCTCATCTTTCCTGTCAGTCCCTGATCTTGGACCAAAACCAAACCATCCAGTTCACTTTGAAGAGCCACTGAAGAATTGCTGCTGCAGCCTCTCCAAGGCCAGAGAAAGACAAAAAAAGCCCCTTCTGCCTGGGCTAACAAAAAAACCCATGCTAGTTAAGGGAAAGTCCAGATCACATGGCGCGCCAGATGCCTGGGGGTGAAGCTTTAGAAAAGCCCACCCAAGGCTCCTTTCTCCCCACAGACCCACCTTAAATCTACAGCAACCATTTTTGGGCATGAAGCAGATAATCAGGTAATAGAATAATCATCATAGAACCATCCCAAGACAACTGTGCTTAAATTTATGTGAGGACATGTTTACCTGAGTCATAGCTGGGAATTCAAGGTCTCATCCAACAGTATCTGAGGTAGTTGGGGCAAAATCCCCATGAACACCTAAATTTGGGGTTGCAAGAGAGACAAAGCCCAGAGCTCAGTTGGGAGAGAAGCTTGAGGGAAGTTGCTGAAGGAAGGTGCATGTTGCAAAAAAATACTGTCCCCTGAGAGCTTGTTTACCTGGGACATGGCTGGTGGACCTGGGCTAGCGCTCAATTGCCTTCTCAGAGTGGTCAAAGCAAGACTTAGAATAGTTACAGTTTTTTCTGATGCAGTGCTTCTGGAAGGATTTCTTTCCTAAGGGAAAAGGAAGAGTTCTGTTATATGAGTAACCCATGTCCCTCTCTGACCTTATTTTTTTTTCCTGTTGGCATGATCAGGTTGTTGAGCTGAGACAGAAGCCTAAATCAAAATTCACGGTTAAGGAGTAATGTGTTCTTCAAAGTCTTTCTCAATTTTACATTATTTTTGATTTTAGTTCACATTCTTGTGCATAACCATGTAATTGAAACACAGAAACATTCTGCTAAAAATACTAAACTTAATTGCCTGTATGATGGATAAGTCTGTTCTCATTACACCTTTGACATAAGTAGTGTTTAGTCGTCAGAGCTAAGTTGTCGTTATGACTGATAGAGCTCAATGCCTTGGGAGGTGAAAAGCACTTTGGCAGACTATTCACATTCAACTTTCTATCAGCCCTAAACACTGAGAAGAGTAAATATGCAAAGACTTGCTACCCATCTGAGAAAAAACTACATGTGCTAATGAAAAACAAGCACCAAATTATAGGCCTGTTAGCTCATATTATTGGTTGTATGAAATTGTATTAAGTGTACATTAAATGTCTCCTGTAATATGTGTAATATGCGTGTTTGCAGAGTTTTCACAGCTTTTTTTTTTCATAGGCAAGATAGTTTTCCTAATACAACATTTTAATCAAGAGTTGGTTGCTGTTCACAGAAGTGACACTAAGTTAACTTTAAACCACACGGTTCATTTATCAGTAATACAATTATGGAATCCAGGCATGCAGGCTCACTTACACACAGCCTGTAGCACTGCAGTCTGTGTTGCTCACTGTCATGTGCTGTCAGTATCTGAGCTAGCAAGGGTCAGAAAACTGCAGGGATGTCAGTGTAGACATATTCAAGTTCTTTTGGTTGTTCGTGTATGTCCTACTCTAAATGATTTTGTTACTCGGACTGTTTTCTGTCATTCTGCCCCAGAGGTAGGTGGAAATATTTCAAAATACCAAATCAGCTCAGGGAAATAACAGTCACAAAGGAAAATGCCTCTCTTTCAGTGAGCTTTCAGCGCAGCACATGTTAGGCATCCAAAGGAAGCCTAATCTCATCCTGTTCTCCCTGATGGCTCATGTAGCCGGGTGCTGTGGAGCTTGGGCACCCTTGGCTGTGAGGTCTACCACAGAAAAGACCTGGTTTTGGCGGCTGTAATCTTGGAAACCCAGAAAACCAAACCCTTTGCCTGAGGTAGAATATCATGTGTTTTCCATCCATTTTTTTAGTCAATGGAAGGCTGTATAATCCCACAGGAGGAGGAAAAAACTCACCAGTCAATCATGAAACTATGAATAATGCATAGAACATATGTGAATTCAGTCTGAAACATCAATCCTAGACATGGTATTTCCTAATTTTTGGGTACTTGATTTGGCATTCTTAATTATTCTTAATTGAAAAATTTACATAGAAATTAGACTTTTTAGAAAATCAAATAGAAAAAAAGTTTTCCTGGTTTTAAAATCTATTTCAGAGAGACATTATTGCCACACAGAGTACAAACTTCAGCCTCATTTAAAACTAATTGAAACCTGACTCTCTGAAAGACTGCAGTGTCTATAGTATATGTGTCTATGGTGCTCAATAAAACAATCCCAGGGATTGTTTCAGTTCCTGACCCTGGGGTGGCACACTCTGGCTCACACCCACACTGCTTTAGCCGAACTGTGTCCATACTGAATAGGTTGTGCCTCTGGGGTTTATTTGGGTACCATGTGATGCTCCTATGATCCTGAGAGATAACTGCTATTTTTTGGTAGTTTTTTCTTAGGTCAAGCTGTCAGACACAACATGAGGGCTGTCTTGCAGCTTGCCAGAGAGAAGTTTTTACAGAATGAGATTGAGGGTTGCATGCTTTGCCATGTGCTGTAAGGATCTGTCAAGATAGTTCAACACATGAGAGTTGTGTAGGTCCAAGAAAGCCAAACCACATCAACAGTGCTTAATGTAAAATATCCTGAGCATGCTACCTGAGTTTTGGTTGAAGGTTAACTGGTGTGGTGCAAACCAAGCTCAGGATGCAAATTTCCTCCTCGACATTGGCCAAGCTCAGCCTGAAAGTGTAAAGTAGAGCATGAAATACCGCTTGGATTTCTATGGACGTGTGCATTAGCTGCCAGACCAGTGCTTTTTGGTAGTCATGTGGTTGTTACTTAATCATTCTGTGTATTGTTTTGATCTAACCCAGAGCACTGCTATGCAAAACATTCACATTTAAAATTACAGAGTAGATTAAATTGGAGTGATCTATGTATTCGCATTGCCTGCAAGAAGTAGGGCTAATTCTGGAGTTTGATCAGGGTGCTCAGGCTTGCCCAATTAGGTTTTGAAAGTCTCCAAGAATGGAGATTCTCCAGGTTCTCTATTTTCATGTGCCAGCACTTGGCCACACTCTTGTGAAAAATATTATCTTTATCTCAAGCTGGAATGTCTTGTGGTGTGGCTTGCAGCCTCTTATGACTGTTTTCTCTACAACTCTTCTTTAGTTAGCTGAAGATGGTAATTAATTTCCTCTTAGCCTTCTCTTTTCCAGGCTAACCAAAACTTCTAAGGCATATGCTCCAGCCCTGTAAGTAGGGAAAAATATTGAGAAAACTGTAACTTTTACACTGAGAAAATATATTTTAGAGCCTGAAATCAGTATGTAAACAAACAAAAAAGTAAATAAAAAGGAAGCTCGGAACAAAACAGATACTTGGGGCTGAAAACTAAACCTGGACAAAAGCAAGAATTCCTTTCTGAAAAGGCAAAACCAATTCTGGCCAAAGAAAATGTGAGGTGTGCTTTCCCCCCATGTCTTTTAGGATAATGTCTTTTGCTTAGTCTTTTTCTTGTTTTAGCTATTTTTAAAAGGAGAGAAAGTTATTTTGAAAAAAAAATTTATATTCAAACTTTTGGCATGTCTTTACACAGATACTTTATTGCAAAGAAGTTTAACTGTTTCAATCTATATGGATTTTCTACCCTGTCTTCCAACTAAAACTTCTAGTCATCAGTTTGACTCAAATTCATCAGCATTTCCCTTTAGTTCCATTTTACCATATTCACTATTAATTGATTTTTCTGTGTGTTGAGCTTTAAGAAACATAGCTTCCAAAAGGTGAACAGGCATGTTTCATTTAAAAAAATGAAGACCTAAAAAGTCACAGGTGTTGAATTCCACATATTTTTCAAGGAGTTTCCATGATCATGAGCCAGTGGGATCACTGGCAATCACTGACAACTGCACACTGAATTTCTGAGCAGCATCCCAACTTTCTGCCTGCAGCTGTGTTGTCTCTGTGCCATCAGAACATCTTACCGGACTAGGGCCTTTGACCTTAAGAAAATTCTGCACATCCCCTTTCTTTCTTTTTTTCCATTCTATTTGTAGAGTCCCTCTGAAGTAAAAAAAATAAAGAGCAGTCCTCTAACCTAAGCAATAACTTTTATGATAATTAGATTTATTATGTGTCATTTGTGCAGACTATTCAACAATTACTTCTCCTTTTTTACTGTGTCTGAAATAGTCATTCTGTTTCCTGTATTAAAATCATACTCTCAAATCCTCTCATGAAGTATAAGATTTTCTTTCAGAAATTCCTCTCTAAAACAGTAGGAAAATATTCTCAGTACATGAGCAGTCTGTGTGCATTAGGGAAGAAATAACATTTCTTTACAAGACAATGGACTCCTATTAAAATTCAAGGTGATACAGTTATGCAGGTGCCAAAGTGCCTCCAACAGTTACATTCAATTCCTAATTTTTTAGAGTATTTATGGTGACCTTTTTTCTTGAAGTTTTCTCTGATAAATCCTGAAATACTGCATTTCTTGCAGTATCATTTGAACAATAATGGAGAGAGGAGATTTTTTTAAAAGGCCAATAGATTGCTTGTTTATTCTACAGGGCACAAATAACATGCTGCATGCTCCAGAGTGATGTTAGGAGTTTTTTCTTTCTTGTTGGCCTTGTTTCTTTTACTGCCATTTCTGCAACCTCATCTGTTTATCCTCTGACTTACCTTCCTCCTAAACCTTTCAGTTCCCTATGGCGCTGCTGTGTTTTTCATTCCACAGTTATGCCTGCACTCTTGCCCTTTTCTAATTCCATAGTTCCTGTTAATTCATTCCTGGCTACTTCTTGTTATAAAATATATAATGCTGTAATATATAACATAACTGAATAAACCCCAATATGATATAGTTTAAAAGTTTGCTAGCCTTTACTAGAGTTACTCCATGTGCATGTTACATCTAATTTTTATCCTATCTGTGTTATCATAAATTGTTAGACTTGCTACAAGAGTTGCCTTAAGCTGGTGAAGAATTGCTGAGGCTGGTTGGGAAAAACATGAGCTGAGCCTCTTTCTTATCTTGCACCTGGCTCAAGTAAGGCCTAACAACTGAACCATGTTCAGAGCAAAGTGGACACTCACTGCCCAGTGTTGTTCCAGTGAAGCACAGAGGAGCAGCCGTGCCTGCAGATCAGCATTGGCTTCACTCCTCCTTTCGTCGTGCCAAACAAGACTTGCTACAAATCTGGTCCTTCAAGGAGATAAATGTGCATGAAAAAGCTCTCTGGTGAATGTCAGACAGCCTTACTGCCTCTTTCCTAGGTGGGGGAGGACCAAAGTGTTTATTTTACTCTTTGTATCAACTATGCGTTCTGCGTGAAAGTAGCCAAGACTGTCATGGAGCCCAGTTTGCTTATTAACTTTCACCCCCTGAGAGTGCAAGTGAAAAGAGAACATGCTTTAATGTATTGTTACAGTCACCAATCCCCACCTGTAACATGCAATTGTTCCCTCCTTTTGGGATTGGCTAAAATTTATCGTATACAAGAAGAGGAGTTTGGGGCAGAAAAAGAAAGCTAAAGGATAAGAGAGGGGGAAAAACACCTCTGCTTGTTTGGGATCAGTCAATGGACTGTGTCTCTCCTTCTTCCCAAAGGGAAGCATTTAGGTGAGCATCTCTACTGGAGCAGTTCCAGGAATATTTATTTACATACATATATATATAATAGATCTCTGTTACTGCACCTTCAGTCACTATGCATATTAACTCTGTGCAGTTAGTGCATTTATCACTGTCAATCCAGAACCTGTTTTCCTGTTTCTTCAATAAACCGTTCTATTTGTGACTCTGGATCGTGTAAGTTCTTATTGAACTTGGCCAGAGCTCTAGTATCAGAGTGGTAAATCACACTATTCCTGAGTCTGTGCTCACACACATTCTTATTGATTACACTTGACTCATACTGTTGAAATTGCACTACTTGTGAACCTGTGCTCATCAAAGTTCTTATTGAACATTACCAGACTTAGTGTGCTGAACTGGTTATAACCAGAAATTAAACTCAGCAACACCCAGCCTCCCTGGTCTCTGAGGACCAGCTGGAACACGAAAGGTTTATTTTCTGTCAAATTTCTACACTCTTAATGGAACAAGTGCAAAGTGTTCAGAGCAGGTCAATACCTTTTTTGATGCATCATGTCCATTTTTTTTGGTGGGATTAGGTACACTGGTGTCCCCTTTATATCCCTTGGAACATCTCTGCAAAATCACTTTTTGTTATGGTTGTAAGAATTCAAACACTCGAATGAATCAGGCTGGCTGAGAAAAGGAAGAGGCTCCATCTGCTATATGATTTAGAGAAGAACAACATCCTGAAATAAGGAAAAAAAATTGACTTGGTGTACTCCATTTTTGGCTCTTCTTTAGAGATCTCATATCAGTCTTGGCTGCTAGGGAGTACTTGGCACATTTCCATCCTGATTAAAATGTCTGTCTAGACTGATAACTATCCAAGCCTCAATAAAATTACAGCAGAAATGCAGCTTTTGGAGCTGCCTTCTGAAGAAGTAGAGAACTAGACTAGTTTAATCATCAGGAGAGGGGAGAAGATGCTGTGGTACTGGAGAAGGACCAATCAGGAGAATGAAGAGTAGTCAGAGACTTGCAGTGTTGGAAAATTGTCTGAGATAGCTTAAAAAGAAAACTTTGATTTGGTCCCTTGTGCACGCTTCACCAGCCATGGTAGCAATATACTAGGGTGTAAGGGAAAAGTGAGAGCTGCATTAAGAGTAATAATGACACAAAAAATGGCTTCTTTCCTTTTATTATCAGGATTCCTAATCAATTAAGTGATGTTTTAACAAGAAGTAACTGATTAGGAACACTGAATGTGGTTATTAACATGCTGCAGCAAAGCGTTAGAAAATAAGATTTCCGAGCTTGCATCCATTTAATAAATTTTGTCTGCTCTAAGACTGTCAGCAGCTTTATCCAGCACTGAAGAATGATATGGGTCACCTAGAAAGCTTTGCACTGTGGAGTCAAGTAGAAAAACCAGGTGAGCAGCACCCAGAGGAAAAAGACCAAGTGCTGGCCTGGTCTCAGTCAGAAGCCACCAAAAAGAATAGCAGGACACTGCTATTCTACACTACAAAACACTTCTTTTTGTTTTCTAGAGGAATGTGCTGATCACATTTGCATTTTTACTCAGGACTCACAATCTGACAGTGTTGAAAATGTAGTCTTTTCCATTCAGCTTGTCTTTAGATAAAATCCATGTTAGACTTGCACATCTTGAACATTAGGTGTTCCTGAACATTCCTTGCAAATGTAGAATTTAAAAAGGAACAAAAAGGTGGCTACAATGTAACTACTTAAATGAACTTTGGATTATCTAAGTTCTTCAACTGCTTATTTTTTATATTGTCAATTGTGTTCCCTTCAGAAACCCAGGGGAATTGAGTGTAATTCCACATATTATATGTATAGTGTACATAAATATGTGTAGTGTACAAACAGAATAATATGTGTAGTGTACAAACAGAGAAAAAAAAAAAGTTTCTGTCCATGAGACCATACTTCCTTTAAAAGAAATCTTAGTAGATATCTCCTATCACCTCTGCTTGGTTCAGAAATATTTATTGAGCATATAATCCTTGGTCATGTTATCCTTGGCCCCTGGCACAACATACACATATCTTGAGTCCTGTGCACATGCAGTCAGTTCTCTATACAGGTACTTGGTGCCCTCTTCCAGAAATATTTTTGCCATGCCCTTACCCCTTTTGTGCCTCTCTCCTAACTTGAGCACTTTGGTGGCTTTCAAAATTTGGCCTTATTGTAAAAAGTTGGAGGAGTTTGCAACAAAGATGAATTACCCAGAGACCAAGGAATTGAAATGCTTCTTAATGGAGACAGAGGCATAAATACTTGCCAAAACCATGAAATCATATCAAGAAGAAAAATGTCACGAACAATCCCACTGAACTTGATATGGGTTTTTGTATTGGCATGTGCCTGTGAATTTCAGATCAAACATCCAGAAACTGGGCTACAGAGAAGCAGCAGCAAGTTCCAAGTGAGTCTAAAAAGGATTTTTTTTAGCTCTGCCTCAATGGTGCCAGCTAGGAGATGGGGGGAGAAATTTTGTGCATGGGGAGTAAATATGCATCATCCCACATTTGAAGTGTATTTGTGTCATTTGGATTCTCTTCTCCTGACACCAGTCCAGGTGAGTGAAATAATTTTTTGGTCCTACCAAAACAAAACAAAAACAAACAAACAAACAAACAAAAACCAACACCAAACAAAAAACACACAAAAAAAGAATAGTAAGAATATATTTTCAAGATGTCATTATTTTTCTTTTTGGTTTTGTTCTTCCTGACACTAATTAGCTGCAGCACATAAGACAGAGCTGATATTGCACAGCACAACTTTTTTCTGAGTACTGGGCAGCAATACCACAGGACTCTGCACTCACATGAACCCAAAACAGGAACAGGCATGGGTGGACTGAGAAAGAAGAAAGAAAATAGCTTAGAACTTAGAGGAGGTTTAAAAAACTCTGGTTTTGACTACTTTGGAAAGGTTTGATGCCCAGGAACCTTTGCCACCAGAGAGCAATGGAGGCCTTTAAGTACACGCATCACCCACATGGTTTAAAAGACTCCCTTGTCTGTCACTTAATAACATGGGTTTTTCTTCTACATTTGCTCTGAATCCAGTGTAAAGACACTAAAGGTCAGTTGTGGTAGTAAGGCTTTCTTAAAACTATACAAATTATGCTCTAGATACAAGTATTTTAAGTATTTGAAATACTTTAAATATTTGAACTCTCCTTTTTTTTTTTTGTTTAGTTGGCAAAATATACATTTTACAAGGCATTAGATATTTTATATGCAGCTTTTTAGGGAGCAATGGATATCTGTCTATTTCTAAATCCACTCATCCATAATGTTATACACATGACTAAGTTTCCTTTAATCTCATGTGCAATTTTCCTCTTACTCTTATGGAGATGAACATTGTCACCACAGTCTTCAGTGGACAGGGGCATTATGCAGCGTGTCTGAATTACTTTCTCCCCATTCCTCAGTTGCATGAGAAAACATCATCTCTCTGTTGCTGAAGTTCACAAAATAACTGATATTCTAACCATGGTTATTTAAATAAAAAAAAAAAATTACTAATGGTCTATCAGTAGAACGTCCCTGACACCAATGTGACCTTCAAAAATTATAGGTAAACTGGGGGGGAAACTCTTGAGATTTGGTTTCTCATGTAAGTGTATGGCCAGGGACTGAGTGATCTTCATATTACCCAGTGCAAGAAATGCAGCAACTTCAAATCAGCCTGTGCTCACTGCCAGCTGCCCACAGCTCTGCCCACACATCTTGTCCTCTCCAGCCTGTGGTTCTCACTGTGCTGGCTCTCCAAATGTGTGTTTATACTTTTCAGCTCTCTTCATATCAAAAGAAACATGAAAACACTTAAGGTTCGTTTTTAAAGCAGCATGCAAGAGTGAGGGTGGCACCTCTACAACAGTTTGAGATGGTATCCCCTTCATACCTCTCTCCCACTCTGTGAAGGAAAGGTAACCTAAGAGAAATGCAGGCATACACACTCATGCACAGCCTTCCTAAGGGCTGTGGATATACCTGGATATAGCCAAGGTGAAAACAGACTGGTGGTAAGTTTGCTGAATTAAATTCTTCATTCACCTGTGTTTAAAGCACATTTTGGCCAGCAAAGAATCAGTTTCCTTTACTACACTAGTAGTAAATGCATTATCAGAGCAGATGAGTGAATAAAACAGGAGCAAGAGATGATGTGTAATGACATCCCTTGGGGATACTCTTCCTACAGTCCATGCCTTAGGAAGTCCACTGAGATGTATGTCCCATATTGACCAAGGAGTCTCGAAATAAATGATGGCTGAGAATACTCAGTCTGACAGATTTCTCAGGCCAGTACTAAGCTCTGCTCCAACTAAATCCCAGCTCTAGTCCCACCCTTGACTGGCACCCTTTCATTCCTCAGTTTATGTTTTCATGCTTGTCTTATCCATGCTTTTTCTTGTCTCCTAACTCTCCATCTAGTCTTTCTTCCTCAGATTCCCCATTCACAATGATTTTCAATCTTCTCCTTAGATTTGTCATCTGCTTTTGGTGACTTGTTCTAGTGTCTTTTCCTAGACATTTCCCACTATTTCCAGCATATCTGGTCACTAATTGAATCCATCTCCATTTCATATCTCCTTCCTGCCAACCTGTTTGTTCACTTTACACTCTTCTAGATCTTCATCTCAATCCCACCTTGAGCTAGCTCTAAGGTAACCACACCAACCTTTTCCTTTCTCTTGATTGTTCCCATCCCATTGGTCTCAGCACTGTGGCAACCCATCCCAACTCTCCTCTCATGCTGCACTTTCTGCACCACACCACACCACACACCACACCGCACCGCACCGCACCCCACCGCACCACACCCCCCCACCCCACC
>VWZS01006638.1:1280033-1306282 GCA_013397075.1 Rhabdornis inornatus
CACCACACCACACCACCTACAATTACCATAGCATTTCTCTCCTGGCCAGCTCCCCGTTTTTTCTGTCCCATATCACCAGGACTCAGGGCTGAGAATGTTGAAAGTCTGTCCTTGGTCTCAGACCACAGGCCCAAACCAGCCAGCCATGATATCAGCGTGGAGCCTGAAAGGTTGTGAAAGTAGTGTGCAGCCCAAGGCTGGAGTGGGAGGATGTACTGCAGTCTCTACTGGAAACATGTTATGCAAAGGCTTCAAGGTTTATAGCATGGACAGACTTTGATAAAGTTTTGTGAGGATAGCAAGAAGTTTACCTTTGATTAATAAGCCACCCACCTTGCAAACAGGAAATCCCCGTACTAAAGGATGAATGTACTGTAGCTATTAAAAGAAAAGGCTGCCAGAATATTTTGACATGGTCAAAACAATGTGGGTTGCTTTTTTTGCTTGGTTTGGTGTTTTTTTGTTTGTTTTGTTTGTTTGTTTGTTTGTTTTGTTTGTTTGTTTGTTTGTTTTTTTGTTTGGTTTGTTGTTGTTGTTGTTGTTGTTGTTGTTGTTGTTTTCGGGTTTTTTTCCCCCCTTAATTGTGTTTTCAGAAACAGCTGAAACCTTTTGACTGAAGTTTTCTGCAAAATTCTCCAGAGGCAAACATCTAGCAGCATGGAAAATTCCAGACTGATCTATTCATATATGGTAAAATTACATACTGCTGATAAGAGGGAAGTGGGTTCAGAAGTGATGGATAATTATCATAATAGTACTACAAGTTGTACTACCGCACACTAATGTATTAACCAGGTAGTGTACTGCTGCTACCAAAGAGTAGCAAAGGCAGTGTGCAATTTCTGTTAGCTCAGGTAATTACAGCATTTCTCTCCATTCATTCACATCATGGAAATGTCAGTTTGAAGCCTAATGGAATACTTTAAAGGGCATTAAAAAGAACAGACAAATAGCAGTGTTTTGACAAAATCACATGGATATATATGGAAGTTTATCTGTACACAATACATATGTATGTGACAGTAGCCATCTATGTCTGTAATACCATTACAGGAACACTGGGTTTGATTCCCTTTCTAAAATGTTTCATCATCATGGTTAACTTAAATGCTTTACTTCTCGTGTAAGATAAGAAGACTGAGACCGTTTTCTGCTCAAATATGCATGATTGCTGTATTCTATGTTTCTGGCAAAAAATTACAGGGCGGGTAGGGGAAAACTGCATTTTTGAAATGCTTAGAATAGAAAATAGGGTTTTATGGGATTTACTACCCCCCCTTTTTTTTTTCTTCTTTTTTTTCTGCAGTAGCAGTGGTTGCATTGTGGGATACCATACCAAAAAGTGGATTAGAACTTTAATGAAGTCTCTAGTCCTTTTCCATGAGATTGCTCTGGAAATAATTTCTTCAGTGACTCATTTCTTCACCAGTAAACAGCGTGTGAAGGTTTATTATACTGCAGATTGAGTTTTAATTTCTCAACAACTTCTAGAATGCTTTTAATTCAATTTCTCTGTATTTGGCCACCTACCCAAACAATGCCAGCCTCATCAGTGCTAGAAAATATCCTTCCAGCAGATGGCAGATATTGCTTATCCAATGTAATCCTGTCATCCTGATCAGTACTGCAGCTCTGGGACCTGAAACATCAAGAAAAGCAGGAGCTAAACCTGAATAACTGATTCTCAAGACACACACATTTCAAAAAATCTTAGGTAGCATTATTGAAGTTTGTCTTATTTTTTACACATTTAGTTAGTACAGAATCCCTAGAGTATGCTTCTCTTTCATTAGGGAGTATTTTTTGGGAAAAAAAAAAGAATATTTAAGTGAAATAATTATTAGGGATCTATCTGTTCAAAAATAACACAAACTGCTCTTATTTGAACATGTGTTTTGTTGTTTGAGTACTAATATTTCCTTTTACTTACACATGAATAGCCACTGATATAGTGAATTAATCAGTCAGAATTCTTCTTCTAGTCTTTAAGTCATTTAGGCATTTTGTAACAGGAGAAACTCATACAAGTCTGCACAATTTATAGTAGACTTAAAGCCATGGTATGCTTTACAGTAAATTGTGACATCTGCTGTATTTTTACTGCCATTTATCCTACTGTACTCATTAGTTCCCTCTATCCTTTATATAAGTTCAGAAAGCCAGAGAAGTTACAGTGAAGTTCACCTCATGGTGTAAGAAGCATAAAATGAACTAGCTGATGGAGGGCTCTAATTTCACTGCAGTGTGCTCCGTTTTGTTATTATTTGTCTACTGTTTAAGAAAAATGGTCCAACTGGGAAATGACAGGACAAAGGAAATAGTAGGAAATAGCTTGATCATTGCAAAAAATCACAGCCTGAGTTATTTTCCAGATCTGAGCTATGGTATAAAGGACCATCTTACTTATAAATGTAATGAAATTTGATTTCCATTCTTATTTTTCTTTGATACTTTCTGAAACAAAGCCCTCAAACTCCCACACAGGAGATGCTATACCATCTAGGATTTTTAAAATTAGCTGTTCATCTGAGAAGATCAAAACTGTTCTTCCTTGGTATCTTCAGAATGTTCTGCAAAGGAAACTAGTGAGTTTTGTAACCCCCTTTTTTTTTTTTTTTTAATCGCTTGGGATTTAGGCCCCTTTTTCCCTAGCTGGCTAGGGAAATTGTATTTATATGGTACTTTAGGAAGCTGTTTCTTTCCAGTATTTTATTTTAAAATTTCCTCTGTCCTGTTTCTGTAATTTCTTCTGTGAAACACTCTTTAGACAATGATCAGCTTCTTTCAGGACAGGGATCCTCTTCATTCTTAACGTGAAATATTACCTAGTTACTTGATATGGTTCTGTGACTATAAATTTAAATGCTTTGTGAACACCTCGAAGTAAGCAGGTCTTCAATTTCTTTATTATGAGAACAAGTCTCTTGGCAAAAAATAGATAATGCCAGCTGATGCTTTGTTGATGTTATTACTACTGATGGTATTAATATGCTGGTAGGAGTTTTACCCACATCTAATTTTGAAGACATTCCATAGATCAGAAGGATCAAAAAGAGATTGTAAGACCATTTCTCCGTTGGTTATCTAGTGTAAGCTTGAGTGACATGACACTTATTTATGTTGAAGTCTGTTTAATATGAGTAAGAGTTTCAGAATTTGTTTGTGAATTAAGGGAATTTGCTATGAAGTGTATGCCAAAGGTCAGTTATTGAAAGTGTCCACTAGCAAGTCTAGCCTCCTGATTTGTAACTAACAGGGATAATTATGTCCAAGAGAAAATATATTACTTTTTGAAAAGTCAAACTTTCATGCCAGTCTGAAATACATGAAGCGTTTAGTAGCACCTACATCAGCATGTAACATTGGACTGTTAGACTTCAAACATGAATAAGAAGAATTTAGTATTTAGAAGTTAGAATGTAATAATTCTAAATTATCTGTGCTGTCAAATGGGGAGCCTAAGTGTCAGTAAATGTACTTTAGGTCTTGCATAGTATAATTTTTTGCATGATAAAATTTCTATCACATATAGGAAGCAAGTATCTCTTGATCATAGATAGTTATCCCAGGAGCATGTACATGTATTTATAAAATATTATCCTTTATTCCTCTAAGCATACTATGCTGTTGTGTCATTGTCCTGATAAGGATCAGGAGATTAGCCTGGGTTGTATTTTGGTTTGTTAGGAACTAACCATTGTGCGGTCTCCCTTTCATGCGTCTGGAAGGAGAGAAAGACAAAAAAGAGAAAAAGATAAAGGCTGATTGACTAGAAACTTCTGCTTATCTTTCCTCATGCCCTGTTCCTTGCAGTGGCTGTTGCGAGGCTGACACATAGATGTTTTTATGCAACAAGTGCAACAACAATCCTCTCCTGAGAATCTTGACTTTATGAGGCATAGCTTTTCTTTCTTCTTAAATCAAAACATAAGACCTTATGTGATATAAATATTGGTATATCTGTCACATTTATCATTTCACATCTAAGCATCTGTAGAGACCAAACCATGAAGGAAAATATCAGGAAAATAACAGTAAGAGGAACTGTTGAGGTTTAAATGTGATTTAGTGCTGCTGGCAGTTTCACTGTGGGATTATAATCCGCATAACTTTACATAAAGTTGTTTATATTATCTGATATATAAAATTAGTTGGAACTTAATCACGTCCTGGAACATTTATTTGGGCATGAGATTTCCAAAGCATGAAGCTCCTATATCCCCACATTGCTGGAACTTCATGTACAGTATTTCCCAGAAGCAAGGAAGGATAGAGAAAGGAGGAGATAAGGATAGTTGTGGAACTTCTCACAACTCAACACGTATTAAGAACAATCCAATTTGAAACCAGGCGAGTGCTTGCAGAAAGAACACCACTCTTGTTAGAATATCCAAGAGTGCAAAGAGATAGGGTCAATTTTCTCAGCCATGCTGCAGAGCACTTACATCATCGGTCACCCACATCTCCTTTCATTGGGAGCTCTTATGGGAGATAGGTACCTCAAAACTTTATCTATCAGTAACTTCATTTCTCTCAGTGCTGAGGATAACAGCATGTTCTTAATTGATAGAGCTGTGACTATAACTGTGCAGCACTCAGAGTGAACAGAACAGAAGGCTATTTAAAGAACAGAGAGGGATACTTTTCATTGTCTATGGTGGGGTTTTTTTATAAATCAGAATTGAGCAGTTGGAACCAAACTGTGAGAATGAATTTGTACTACAACTGTTATAATTGAAATAAAAGCTTAAATCAGCCCTAAATATAAATGGAGAGTATGAAAACAGATTTGTAAAACTTGCCAAGTTTCATTGCATGTACATTTTTTGTGAAAGCATTTCATAGCTAAGTTTCTTGTAACACTACTCCGCCTTCAGCTATCTGCTCTGCTGTGGCTGCCTTTTTGCTGTGTGCCCCTTAAGGGCATCCTTTATCTTTTCTGAATTATTTGCAAGGAACTACACTTCTCTTTCACACCCTTTTTTGGGAGGATCTCAGATGTGAAACCTGTGGAACATCTGGGAATGATACAAATCTGTGAAAACATGGAACTGCATGAAACACTAATTTTCTCCAAGCAATCTTTCCCAAATTATCCATACCTTTACAAAGTGTTTTTTCTTAATGTTTAATCTTGTTTGACTCTTTTAGACTTTAGCTGCTTATAGTTTTTACATAAATATTTGCTCCTATTATTTAATGTTTTTCTCTCCCACTTATCATTTGGTCTTTTCCCAGATTGTGTTTTACATCTCTTAGGGCAGGGGGAGCATTTAACTGTGTTTCTGCAGGGCTTGCTGCAATCAGATTCATAGATTTCTGCAGCTATATATACATGACTCAAGACTTCTTAAATGTCTAGACCCAAAACATTTACACCTGATGAGTCATGCTGCAGGTTTCCGCGTAACCTGGTGACCTGGCAGAAACTCAGCACCATTGCAATGGGATACCCCTTGTCCTTTCAGAAGGAATGGGACCAGAAGCCAATTTATCAGAAACCAGCAGAGGAGAATGCAAATAGTTAGGTGCTATTTTGGCTCCCCAACCTGGCTTGTTATGGCATTGCAGAGAGTGTCAGTGCAGGCCTAAGAGGAAGCATAAAAACACAGCTCAAGGTATTTGTGAGGTATTTGAGAAGAGTTTTTCTGCCCAGTTTGGCCTCAGCTGGCCACATGTGCTGAATCAGTGAAGAAGTGACAGCATGGTCAGTTACCCTCCAGGTGAGCCCATCTGTCCAGCAAACAGGGATCCCAACTCTCCAGCCTTCCTGTACAACTGCACACCATGAATGCTTCCTCTCAGTGTGTACCATCTCAGATGAAACAAAGCTTGGCAAAAAAAGTTACAAACTGCATTCCTTTGCATCTGCTGTATGTAAACATGATATCAACCCCTTGCTCTTAATGTCTGTCTTTGCCATGGGATTAGAGTCATCTAAAACTGGCATTTGATCTCTCCTCCTGGGTAGGAAAGATATATGAGTACCTGTAGCTGATGAGGCGATAACAGCTAATACTTGAAATTATGACTGTCTTTTTTGGCTGAAATGCTAGTAATTATGGTTAAATTTTCAGCCTTCCAACAGTAAACTTTATGGAGATTGGCATCTCCAAAAATCCCTGATGGAAAATACAGGTTCCCTAAAATGAGCTGAGGTGAGAAAACAATTTCTGCATGAATAATCACAAAAAGCCCCGCAAATCTGCTGAAACTCCATTTGCTGCTACTCAATCCATTTCTGTGCCACCAGGGTCTGCAAGAGCTTTGTTAAGCCCCAGCTGTCTGAAGCCAGTGCTGGAGCTGCTGTCCTCTCCTGGTCTCTGACAGCAGCCTGCCCACAGCAGCCTGTCTCCTCTCTTTGGAGCCAGGTGCCACCCTCCTGACATTATTTGACAGAGTGTTTGACATTCTGTTTATATTACTGAAGGCATACACATACCTACATTTGGTGTCCTGTACTTCTGTATTAATGGGTACAAATCTGTACATCCATACTCTGACTGCCTCACTGTCCTAACCTTAACCTAATGATACTTGTTCTCTCATTTGTTACCAAGCTCCTTCTGCTACAACTCCTGTGTTGTTTATCATCTTGCTCTCCCTCTCTGCCTTCCACTTTCTTGATCTCAATACTCCAGTGTCTGCTTATGTAATTGAGAAGGATGGAAGAAAAAAATTAAGATATTTGTTTTTATATAAACTCTAAACTAAAAATAATATTAACTGCATTATGGCAAGAAAAACTTTAACACTGTAAACTGTTAAAAATTAAAATATATAAATGCTTGACATTGAATCTAACTTTGTTTCAACTTCGGATTGTAGGTTTACTGTAGGGGCTTACAACATTCATGCTGTAAACAAAGAAAAGCCAACACCAACAAGACTAGCACAAATCGCATTACAGTCCAAAGCAACTCTACTTTGTACTCTATTTTGTAATCTCTTAACTTTTTTATCTTTCATCTTTTTTTTTTCCTAAATTCACTTATTTGATCTGCAAGCACTTAAACTTTTCAGTTTTCCATATGTGAGACATTCCACAGGATCCAATGATCTTAAATACAGTGTGTTTAAGAGGCCCTGGTCCTTTTGAGCTGTTACACACACATACTTAGCATGGGGTATTGCAAGAGATCCCCGTGATCGGTGAAAAGTGAATACTTTACAGTATCATGGCCCTAAAATGTAAAAGTTTCAAAACAGGGCTCAAGTACTACATTTGTTTTGAAAATGCTATGGTGTTGTGCAGCTAAATAGACATGATCTGTGATAGTGGTCATAGCATTGCTATTCATGAAGTAATCACCATCATGTTTTCCTTATAAAGATATATTTAACCAATATCCCTCATTAAATTATGCCTTAGCTTCTGGTTCTTTTTTGAAAAACTTTCCCCGCTAAAGAAGCATTCAGTGACTCTTGGTCATTCCTTGCAATGTGGCAGTGAATTTGGACAACAGACTAAAGGGTGGAATTGATATGGAGAAATTGTCAGAAAAATCCACTGCTACCCACATAAACATGCTGCTGCATGAAGGCACGGGGTGTCTTTGTTCTGCAAGTTATGAGCTCATATGTCAACATGGGAAAACAGATGTTTAGATGAAAAAAAAAATGAAAAGGCAGAATGAGGAACATGTCCAAGTTCCTTTGGCTGTTGTTCAGGTGTTCTGTGGACAGAGCTAATGGGAATCATGTGGAGTGGCTGATTATCATTGGAATCAGATGGCCTTTTTGTAACTGTAAAAAAGGAAAGAAGCAATTTTACTCTATATACACACATCTTTGATTTACTGGGCTTAGTTAAAATAGTCTTTCACTGCTTATTATGAGAAGGATAGAAGTTAGTTGTCAGAATGTATTGAATCCTCTTCTCTGGAAGAAAAAACTTGTATCATGACATTAGTAGAACATCACTAGATCTCTTCTGTTCCTGCCTGTGACTATTGAGATGAAAGACCTGGCTGTCTTGGCCTTTGCTCCTCAGGTAGTCATCTGTGCAAAATGACAGCCCTTTTTGCACATTTTAATACAGACATAAGATTCTGCTTAATGTGCTATACTCTGGAAAACCATTTCCTATAGTGTCCATTTATTAATGCCTTCCAGACCCAGTTCTTAGTCCTGACTGAACTGCTGCCATGCTCTTTTACTTCAAGAGATGTGTTACCCATCTTATTCTGCCTTCATTTCCTCCTTATAGTGCTGTGGGGCAGTTACTTAATGGCCTTTGATGTGATTTGTCATGTCTTCAGCTAGGAAATCCATGTACTCATAAAGAATAATTCTTTTTCGGGCCCTTCCCTTCCCTTCCCTTCCCAGCTGATTCACATATTTGCTTTTTCCTATTAGAATGTGAAATGCCCTCCCTGTTCCAATAGGTAGATACCAAATATTATTTTTTTTAATTGCTCTCAGTTTCAAAGAGCAAACAGAACTTCCTATCACAGGGAATAATCTTGATTATGACTTTGAAATCCTGGTATTTTCAGTTGCCATAGAGTCATGAATCCTGATCCTCCTACACCTCTCGCATACAACCACTTTCAGATTCTATCTCAGGGCACAGTGTACCATGGAACATTCTGGTAGAAAATTATATTAAAGCAATCAGTTATATCATAGTCTTTAAACTGAGAGTTTCATGCAGCAAACCTTGCTAAGTTTTTTGAAAGATGAGAATCTGCAGCCTACAAGGGACTGCTGAGTGCTTGTGCAATCTGCAAGTTTACACTGAGAAATGGCTTAGGTACATGTATAAAAAGTAATAGTTGGATAATCTGATCTAAAGCCTCCCTTGCTTGTCAGATTGCCAAAAGATAAGTTTATAGTACTATTTTAACATGATTTCATTTTATTAATTTCATTAATAAGTCATTTTTGCCTGAGACAATTCATACTGACCTTAAAATGAAATGGAAACAAATGGTGCCAGAAGTAAGAGTCACCAAGGGAAGGATGATACACGGCTGTCATCCATTTATCCAGAGAAACAATATTAAGGCCTCGGTTGTCAGCTGCACTAAGACAGGCTCAGCCCAGCTGGGACTGCGGGGGAGCATTGCTTTTGTTCCTGGGAAAAAATGGTCCCCAGATTAGTTGGGACTTAATACCTATTAGACCAGCTTTGCATGTCCCCAAATGAACAAGTTTCTTTGTTGGCCTTTGGGGATCATATGCTCCTGCTCAAAATGATTTCAAGAGGAGAGAATAGTTTCCCAATTTCTTATCTGAAGTTTGCCAGATTTTCATTCTCTTGCTCCTCTTTGTTTAACCAACTGTGGTAACTTCCTAGTCTTCTGGTATTTCCTATTTTTAGTTCTTTGGTTTAAAAGCATCCCTTTCCCTTTTGCCACCACCTCCTGACCCCAGCTGTCCTCAGCTCCTGGTAGTTGTTAGTCTCATCATGGCATAATCTCCATAGGACCTGGAGCAGAAGACCAGAAGCCAGCAAAGACATACTAGATCTAAAGTGAGTCTAACAACATCTGATTTGTCACCAACTACACACAAAATATCTTTAGGCTCATCTCCTCATGTTCTTTTTATTTCTCTTACTGCCCAAATCTTTCTATAGTGGTTGACTTCAGACAGTATATGATTGTATTAAAACCCAGAACTTGTTTGCTTGAGCATTTGATGCTTGCCAGTCAGCACTCAGAACAAATAGCCCAATGCTGCCCTGCAGAAAGCAGCTGAAACCACATTTGGAGGCATAGCAGCATTAAAAATCCAGTCAGTGACTGGCAGTCTGGCCAGACTTGGGATGCGTGCTTAAGGGAAGTTTCCTTTTGGTTCAAACTTAAAGCATAGTTGCTTCAGGGTAAAGGGAATGGCAGAACTATTAGAGACCGAAGTTGCAAGAAATCCTTGCGTCACCTTCCTACCAGGGAATAAAGAGTGGCCAACAGGGTGCTCCATCCTGCCAGAAGAGAGACTCTTCCTCTGCCACCACCTGAGAAAATCCAGCACACAAAACTGCTTATAGAGGATGGGATTAGTTCTCGAATGCTTAAAAGATGTAAAGCACTGAAAAGCTACTCAAATGCCAGTGTTGAAGGATTTATATTCCCAGATGGCAGAGAATGAGCTCATAAAGTGCTAGTCATCACCTAAGGATGAAGTCCATCTAATCTTAAGAAGAGAAAGTATAGAGCTTCGGTGGGGGAAACTTCCAAAATTAAGCCTTTGCCCTCCTATTTGAAGGGCAGCTGTGTACTCATTTACTGCCCAGTCAGAGCATGTGCTTGCATAGAAAATACCTTCATGTGACAAGGCTATAGGATTAGGAGAGAAACAGTGGATTTCTCTACCCTATCTCACTGTTCTTCTGCTCCTCTCTCTCTCTCCAAAGTGGAGTTATACAACTTCTGCTACCCTTGGAAACTCTTTGGCCACAGGATAAATGTGGGTTGTGTTTTAACCTAAATTATGTCATATAATGAACTACTAAGAGCTGGTTTTAATAAAGGAATTAAAGAAAATGAGACTGCTGACAGACAACATGATGAACATTCTCAAATTCCTTCTACAATATTGATTTTATTCCAGTTTCTCATTAAAACATTTGCTTGTTGTATACATAAACCATTTCTGCAACAGCTGAACTCATCCAGTGAGCCACACACAATCCAAACGTAAGTTCCAGGCCTCTGTTTTCATCGACAATTGTGTTGGATAGAAACCCTGGTGATGTCAGAGATTTAATATTTCAAAGCAGGAACAGCATACAAACATAAAACTGAAAGAACTTTGGAGAGACTCTGTGTAGTTATACCACCAAAGTAATCAGCCTTGCACTGGAAAGTGAAGCAGTCATTGAATGATTACCCTCTCCTGTTACCAAATTGTTGACATCAGGATTATACATCACCTATAAATAAAAATATAAAGAACTGGCTAATCCAAAGGTAGGCATCTTGTCCTGACAGATGAAGGAATTCTTTAAAGTACCTGTAAGAAAGGAAAAGCACAAAATGGCTTTTCCTCGGTAGAGAGGTTATTTTTCCTCCAAGCGTTGGCAATAATGATTTGAATCAACTGCAATGTAAATGGCAAAGGCACCTGAGGGAATCTGTCTTATAAGTGGGATATTGCTGAAGGAGCACATGACCATTCTCTTTAGGGAATATTTAAATTTGAATACTGAGATTCGGGGGACAAAAATAGAGAAAATACAAACTAATTTCAGCTTTCAAGGTTGGGTTTTTTAAATGAAGAAGTAGTTATTTTCAAAGTATATGGTAATGGAATTCTGATTGATAATAAAATTGGAATAATATTCTAATATTGGAATGTAAACAGGAAAAAGGCATTTGTGAATAAACCAATTTGTAGCTAGTACTTATTAATATTGTAATTTGTGTGGTAGTCTACTTGTATTATATTTTAGGGTAGAAATGGAGTATTATTTCCCAAACATGAGAATTCAAGGTGTATCTTAAGGAATATTTCAAATAGGGTAATAGAGACCTGTAAATAAAATTAACAATGTTCCTACATAATCGCATCCAAAGATAATGTAGAGATTTCAAGGAAGATAGATGGAGACCATTTCATTATTTTATAAGCGTTAATTAAATTAACACTTATATTTGCTTAGAAATCGAAATGAAAAGCATTGGCTTAAGATAAAAGATAAAATTAACTACCCCTCTGCGAAAGACTTTTTCTTAAGGCGCTTTATTAAGACTAGAAATAAAAACATTTTTGACAGATTAATGTAAAAAACTGACAAAGATAGTTCCTGAGGCACAGGAGCATGAAGAGCTGACATGCTAGAGGGACCACTGTGGTATTTATAGTATCAACAGTACTTTAATCTGAGAGATTCACCAATATTGAAATTTAATAAAAAATAATAATATAACTTTTTTTTGGTACCACAAAGATATTGTTTCTCCCTTCAAGAAAATACTTCAGTATCTTAATCAAATAATAGACTTAATTTAAAGGTATTAGGATTTGGAAAGCAGGTACTGAGCCTCACCCTTCTGTGCATTAATTATACTGATCGATAGAAGTTTCTTCAAAAGAAGAGCCCCCCATATTACACAGTCTAAAGAAATTAGAATGCTTATGTTTCTCATGTATCATCACTGATGAAATATTTCTACGGAAATAGCAGCCATTCATTTAATGGATTTTACAACATCTTATAAGCCAACTTTTTTTCATGCAAATCTACTGGGATTTCACTAGGAATGGAGCTTGTTCTGGTATTTTCTACTTTTTCTGTTGGCTGCAGAGCAGCAGGTATCAGCCAGCAAACCCTGCAGAGCAGATCTTTTTGTAAGGCATGAACTATGGGGCCAATCCAGCAATCAGGTGCCCATGCAGTGCTCCCACGGTTGTTACTGGACAGCAGACCTGAGTAAGGAATGGATCACTGTGTTATTGCACAACTGAACCTCTGCCATCTACATAAAAGGAATTTTAGGTTTAAATAATCTTGGGAAGAAAAAAACTCAACCTAGGAAGAGCAGAAAAAGAAAATAGGGAACTGTTGCTGGAAAACAGAAATTGTATGCTCCTAGGACACCAAACAAACTATGTTATCTATTCAGCACAGAACAAAGCCATGAAAAGGTACTTTTTTGGGTACTGAGAGCAAGAGAGACATATCAATTTGGCATTATACTTGTGTCAATTTGTTAATACAACAATTGTGCCTCTGGCTCCAAGCTCTGCCACTGCCATTGCCACTGCCCATGGCATCACGCGGTGTGGACCAGAGGAGAGACCTGAGAGTGCACAAATACAACCAGCAGAATGCTGACCAGATTTTCATGATCACAGACTGATGCTTACAGAAAAGCCCTGAAGGAAACTTCAGGTTCCATTTCAGCAAGTTTGGAGACAAATATTTTGCCTTGCCTCAAGAGGTGTCTCAGACGCCTGTAAAGCCTCTCCAGCTCCATATAGGAAAAAAAAAGCAAAATGAAGCGGAGATCAGTATAGTGAGCTGATGAAAATAAACCCAAGCAAATTGCAGCTTCACATTTTGGGTTTATTTTGAGCCCTATGTTTTTTTATATTGGTTTAATATGTCAGTTAGATGAGGGTTAGGGGATTCTTACTGGAACTCCTGAATATCTTGTGTTACAGCTCTGGAAAAATTCCTTGGCTATTTGCCACTCTTTCCAGTACAATGTTGTGGTGTGACAGATGAATTCAATAACTGTGGCTAGCAATCCAGAGATGTGAACCACAGTGGGTGCAGGACTTCAGTGTCACCATGACTATGCTGTCCTATACATCAATACCTGTTTTCAGGAGGAAGGAAGTGGTCATCTGGCTATAAAGGCGCACCGCTCTGTTTTTTTATGGCCTCAATTCTCCTGGAAGTAAGTTGTCATTTCTGTCCTTTTAAGTGCTGGAGCATGGTAATAGGCTCACAGATACTCCAGGGTAGCATCAACTTGTGACCACAAACTTCAGCATGTGGGGAGAAGGAGAGAAAGGTGAGATACAATTTTCTGCTGCTGGAGAGGCTTCACTCACTCTGTAAAGTGGATTTGCCTAATGCTCTCCCTAACCATCACTGGTGATTTTTGCCATCCTGGGTATGACCTCCTATGTATGCCTCTGGTTTTGTTTAGGCTCTTATTTGATCTGGCTGGAAGCATGTGTCTGTGTAGACATCTGTCCGCCCATACACGCTCTGCTGTTCTTCTGGGTGCCAGTGCAATGTACTCAGGGTCTTCTGCTTCAGCCTGAACTGCAAAAGAAGTCAGATCATCAGGATGGTACCCAAGTAAACCAAAACTATCAAGCAGCATTTTCTCAGCACCATGAGACAGACTTGTGTGCAGCTGCAGTGGTAAAAGCCATGAGGCAACAGAAAAGCAAAGATTCTCAGTTGGCCTTCATTGAATGCTCCTGAGCCACTGCAAACACAAATTGAAAGGCTGGTTTAAAGCCATTTGCTACTAAAAATCAAGTTGCTGTTTTAAGAAATGAGGATCAATTTACTGAACTCTTATGTACATTCTGTGCAGGACATGATCAAGAGTTGTTTTTTCATTTCTCACCTACATTTTCTTACTGGGAAGGCCAATTTAATTATTCAGCTTCATTCACTGTCACGTGAACTGCCCTGGGGAGCAGAATTAAAACAAGATTTATTTTATTCAGAAAGAAAGTAGCTGCTGAGGCTACTTTAAAAAAATAGTCTCTGATGTTGTGAAAGCAAAAGGTCAGCATCTGATTTATGGGGGCTTGTGATGTATGTAGAAACCTGTCTCTGTTCCATGGTCTTTTATATTAGGCCAAATTTGATGCAGTTACATGGACGCTGCAAAAACACTCTAGTGATTTGTTGTTGTTGAGATGTTGACTATAGACCAGTTCCTTGTGACTTTTATGTGAACAAGCAAATATTTCAGCCAGCATAGCAAACGTCTTTGTAAGGCTGCTCTGGGTTGTGCTTCTGCATGTTATGGGATGTGATTACTATAAAATTGCAGAACCACTGAGAACCAACTCACTGTAACCTAGAAGTAATAAGAATGCTCTTAGAGCCTTACAGCAAAGGCAAAAATACATTCCATGATCTGCTGATTGATTCCTCCCAATCCACTGTAGATGCAGACTCCTTAGGCTAGAGCATAGCAACCAGCTCTCCCTTTTGTGTGGGTTGTCTACAGTTATCTACATCTATGGACTACACGCGCCAGGGGTACTGTGGCTGGCTCCCTATCATGTGAAGCCCTAGGGGCATTCAGGATGGCAGCATGTATCTTATATACCTGCTTCTGTGGGTGCTGCTGAGTGTGTTACAGGCACCAAAGCCAGTTTGGGCTGAGCAGCCTGGACACAGTGAGCTGTGCTGGACCTGGCAACGCCCAGAGTCACCCAGGTGGCTCTTCCCCAGGCTTCCCCTCATAACAGGTTCCAGGGCAACTTTTCATCTCAGAGACAGCATTGGACCCTGGCTGGCTTCCTGCATTCCCATGGCACTGCATCCAGTATCCTGGCAGTTCAGGAAAGGAGTCTAGATGAGCAGAATTTCTTGTATTTTCTAACGTTTCTGTTAAAAGTAGCATCCCAGTCCTTCATCACTCAACATGAACTGGAAGCGGAGCCGTTTCTCAGATGTGTCCCTGATTAACCCTTTGGTTTCTGGGCACTTTCATAATCTGTAGCCAATCTTCAGCTTCTCAAATGCCAAAGCAGCCTGATTGTGCAAATTGCTATACCTTGAACTGCAATGAGAATGGAGTATGTCATCATGCAAAAAAACCCCAGAAATCTGGAAATGTATGTGTGTGTGTGTGTGTGTGTGTGTGTGTGCTGGTGGCACTGTCTGTGCAAAGAGGAGCTGCTGTCTCCGTGCCACACTCCGTGTGTGAGGCTTTGATGGATGCACACAGATCAAAAGCACAGTGAGCCTGTAGATGTAGCATTCATGGCCTAGGAAGTAGTGTTGTGGGTTTCTGCCATAAACCAATAGAACTTACTTTTTCCTTGTCTTTTGTTTTTTGATCTTCAAAACAGAAATTAATTCTTTCTCTTTCTTTCACAGGAATATAAAAAAATATTATAATAAGACTGACTCATACACCCTTGTTCTGTAGAGCAGATGAAAGATTCATATTATTTGGAAGAAGCCTGGACTGGACATCAGCTCAGGATAGCTCCCCAACACATGTTGGAAATCAAGCCCCAAAGGAATCCAAGAATGCAAATGTATATGCATCATAGGAGGTACAGAGGGGTTGTATGTTTCTCCAGAAGCAAGCAAATGCTTCTGAAAAAACCACAAGAGGCCATGTCACATAAAGGGGGCTGAGGCTAGTTCCTGAGTTTAACTGGGACGTTAAACAAGTTTCACTTGTGCTTGGAGAAGACATAGAAGGTGAATGAGCTATGTTGCCACACAAAATTTGACTATCCAGAGCTAGAGATGTATTTCTAAGTTAGAAAATTTCGAGGCTACATTTACTAGATGAACACATTTAAGTCACCATTTCTCAGCATTCATGCCCATGGCTCTTCCCTGAAAGCAGTGCCAGCTTTATTCACCAGTTGGCTCACCAAGAATGGTGTGGCTGTTGCTGGCTGGTTGCTTCTTTCCATTGCCACAGCCTCTTTTCCTGGCAGATGTTTTTGCTCCAGAAGTCTGAATTTACCCTGGAAGAAACTGTCAAAAAATTTGCATGCATTTAAATTTGTATACCTTGAGTTGCAGTGAACCAACCAACAATAAATTGAAAGCACTTTCAAATAAACTGTAGCAATATAAGCTGCTAGCATTCCAGAACCCTTCACTTCTGGAGTCAAAGGTGTCTACTTAAATTTCTGATTAGCTTTCTATTGTTATAATTTTTCTAACTTTAATACTCTGTTTGAAAGCATTTTTCATACCTTCTCTAGTTGCCATAGTATCCATCGCCACATAGTTCAGCTGCTCTTTTGCCCGTGCTTCATTAACAACTAGAACTATAATTTCTTCAGGAAAAAAAATTGCTTTTTGACAAAACAGAATTCAAATTAAAACGGCCGTAATAAAGGCTCAAAGAAATTCCTTATCTGCTAGCATACTGAAAATACCTAATCCCTGGTACAGCAAATACATTGTGGAGTTCACTCTTCATTAAAAAGCACAAACAACCACAGTATCAGGATGTGGGTAGTCTTAAAGACTAATGTGTACATTTGTGTAGATACAGTCTTCTGGGAACCAGCTTGTTTTAATCATAAAAGAACCCTTCAAGTAAATTTAATGAGGAGTTGGTTGAGGAATTTATTCTGAAACTTTAAACTATGTGTAAATTCCTGAGGATCAAATTAAGTTGAAGGTAAATAATGTTCAGAATGGTGTTTCAGTCAAAGCTGCCTAAAAGCTGGAGTCTCAAAGATCCTGCTTAGAGAACATTTATTTTCCAGCTACAGACTTCCTTAAGGAGCCCAGACAGATGCCATATGTTGATGATAAAACAACATCTTTCACAATGTGACATTTGGAGCCTGCTGAAAAGATCAGTAATTTTTGTCTTTTCTAAGGTTGTCACCTTTAAAATAAATGCCAAACAGTTATGGACTGGAAAAAGAGTAATTGCCAATAGTTAGAGGTGTCATCATTGATGAAACATCCATAAGCAGATGTTTTGCTTTATATGCAGGGAAGTTCAGGATAAAAGAAACACTGTGACAAGGACAGCTGTGTCAAGGGTGCTTTAAAAGATCCTTGTACTGAGCTCTTCTCTCAGTGAAAGAATGCTTAGTCTACATTTTTAAAAAAATTGTGCACTTGAAGATATTTTATTTAATTATTTACCTTTTGAATCACACTATTTATTTCAAGTTCTGGAGTACACATAGACACACATGCACATGAACACAATATCCTCTGTTTCCCTCTCTCATTTTCACAGAATAGAAGCATAAAATGCTTTTGATTAGGAGGAACCTCTAAAGGTAATGTAGTCCAACCCCCTGCAATTAATAGGGACATCTTCAACTAGATCAATGATCTTGAATGTTGTCAGGGATGGGACATCTACCACCTCCCTGGGGAACCTGTGCCAGTGTCTTACCACCCTTTGTGTAAAAAATTTCTTCTATATGTCTAGTCTGAATCTAACCTCTATTATTTTAACACCATTACCCTTTGTCCTATTGCTACAGGCCCCATTAAAAAGCTTGCCCCCAACTCTCTTAAGCCCCCTTCAAGTATTGAAGGCCTCAATGAATTTTCCCTGGGTTTTCTCTTCTATGGGGTGAACATCCCCAACCCTCTCAGCCTGTCCTCAACAGAAAATTTTTTCTGCGTGTGGTTAATCATTTGCTGAATGGTGTTAGCAATATGCATTGCCTGTGCTTGCTATCTGGACACTGTCATTAAAGCATGAATCTTAACAAAGAAGCGTCTCCTAGTAGTGTCAGATATGCATATGAAGCGAAGTAGACATCTAAAGGCTAAGTAAGTTGACATCATAAGGTGCAACTTGATCATGCAAGTGCTCGCTGGTGTATCTCACAGATCTGCAATTTGAAATTAAATTTCTCCAATATTAATGAGGAATAAATAAGATCTTATTTCACCTTCCTGAGCAGCATTTTTGGTTGGAAAATCTCAGAGAAACAGACAAAATGAAGAAACAGATACATTCAAAAGATATCACTTATGCATATCCTTAATGTGTATTACTTTGGCGTATACTGAGCTTATGCATATATGGTTTGAAAATACATGGAGCTTGTATAGTCTGAGACCTGTTCTTGTCTCTTTGTCAGTATACAGTGTTCAGAAAGTTCTCAAGCATATTGGAGGACAAAAAAGGGGAGGTGCCTCCAAGCTGCTGAAAATGTTTCCCTGTGCCCTAGATATGCACCTGAATAACTCACAGAAGTCCCACAGAACTTGTACATCAACCTGCAGAGGGGGAAAGGAGTTCAGAGTAGGTGTAATGAGATGCTGGCAGATGGGACAGGAAGAAACATGGAAGGAGAAAGAGTTGGCTTCAGCAAATTGTCATGTTGTGATTCTGCTGCAAATGATCTGAATATTTATTTCCTTTATATAGATTAGAATCTTGCAAACTCTTGCACGGGGAAGCAACTTTATATACATGAATGGTCCCATTGAATTCAAGACACAAGCTCATTACCAAATGATAAATATGACACGTCTATAAGATTACAGCCTTACACTGAGAGCGTGCTTGTTTCTGGTTCATATGTCACTTCACATGCTGGTGATCGTTGACAAATATCCATGATGGAAAAATGAGGGAAATCACACAATTTGATTTAGGAGGATGGAGTAATCCACGAGGCACTGTTCTAATAGGAGGGGGAGCCTTGCAAACTTTACAGCTGAAAGGGATAATGAGGCAGCACTGGCTTGAAAAAAAAAGGATAAAAGTGGGATTTAGAGGGTGACAAATGTTTGAGCTATATAAAAGTCTCTTCTTATGGAAGTCTCTTGACAAAGACCTCAGCACTGGAATGAGGACAAGATGATCATCATGGTGCTGAGAACTTAATAGTAAAAAGCACCCACAAGGAAAATCATATAAAGTGCAACAGAAATACTTGTATGAAAAAAGAGTTCAAAGAATATACTACATTTTCAGAAAAGGCAGGCATCAGATAATCAGATCTGGTTATAAAATCCAGAGAAGTTACCCCACAGAGAGCTTGGATTTTTTTGTGAAAAAATCAAATATTCTGGATAAAAAGTTTCAGAGCTGAATGTTACTGCTTTTTCAACAGAAAAAATATAATGCAGTTTATTTTTTTTTAAGAAAAAGATTCTATGTCCAAACATTTTAACTTAATTATAATACCCTTTTCTTGTAGGAAGAATATTTAATCTGCCTAAAGGATAGCTGAAGCCATTGGGAAGTGCAGGTGATAACTATGTCAGAAAAATCAGATTCTAATTGGCTGCAGCATACTACGTGATTGTTAGAAGCTTTAATTCACAAAAAGGACTGCAGAGCATGCCATGGTGATCATGAGGTTTCTGTTCCTATTTGGCCTCCCACTGGTAGTGTGGGGAAAGTTGAAACCCTGCTGGTCACCTTACAAGAATAACCTCCCAAGCAATGACACCCCTCATGCCACCAGAATCACTAAGCTGGCAGATGATAACTTTTCCTGGTATTTATTCCCACCTGATGAGCAATAGGGCCAGCTATGAAAGCCTGGTTCACAGAATTTGCTTTGCAGTAAGTGCCTTTGGGGCAGCTATGATGGTGCTGTCTCCAGCTCCCCCTACCACCTGCAAGAATCTCCAGCCTGGGTAATAGCTGTTGGATTGCTATCAGTGCTACCCTGACACATCCCGTAAAATAAATAATTAAATGTCAGTTTATTGACATCATATTTATTACACATCATCTTGTAAACAACTGGAGTTCATCTGCTGCTTCACTGAGAGCTGACCTTTCCTTACATCAGAGATGAGAGTATGCCATCCCTAAGAGATGGCATAGTAGGAGAGTTCATGGCTGAATGGCCACAGAATCTCAAGGCAAAGTGTCCTCATTCATCAATCTGAATTCATAGCCTCAATTCTCATCAGGGACAGCTGTTAAATATTACAGGCTCTCTTTCCATGACTGTTTTGCTGTCACAGAGTGTTGTCAGAATTAGCTACTTAATAAAAGTGCAATGTTCAGAAAGTGTTACTCTTTCAGTCTTTGTGGTAATTTGTCTGTACTAGAATTGTATTTGTGATGGTGTTTTTGTGGCATGGAATCCTGTTTGCTACAAGTTGAATTGGGACCAACTGAAACAGTGAATACTTTGAGCAAAAGTACAGTTGAAAAACTCTTTATCTTTTGTAATATTAGAATAATGATAATTTTTCCTTTTACTGTAAGTCATTCTAAAATACCTTCTTTGCTTGTGTTTCCTGGAAGGCAGAAGTCCATGTCCACATAGCACCATTAGCCATGCTTGGAGTGTAAGGAGGAGCCACAGTTCTTCTGTGAGGTCCCCAGAACCAGACTATTCCCTCCCCCTTTTGCTGCAGCCCTGGAGAAATCCTAAACAGCCCAACATAGAACCGGCATTGAGGGACCTTCCAGACCCACAGGCTGTGAAGATCACACTGGTGTGTGGGCTGCATCCTGGACATGGGCGTAGAATGCCTCCATGGACCCACACCTTGAGGGTGGTTTTCTTCTGTGTGTAGGGAGCCTCCACAAAGCTATACACTACCTACCCACCACAGGGAGGTCTGCTTAATGTTCAGATCTTTGCATCATGAATAATTCCTGAATGCAAATGAGGACAATTAACTCTATGGATACAGCGCAGCAGACTTTCTAATGTTGACTTAAGCTATGTTGGAGGCAGAATGAATATTCTGCAGTAACCCTACAAGGTAGGGGATATAAAACAATTGACTCACATAATTTTCTAAGTGTTCTGATGCCTTCTAAATGAGCTCCATCAAGACTGAGACACAGAGAACAGTTAATTGTGGTTGTCGAGACATTGCAAATGATCCTTCCTACGGATGTTTTAATTAAAACACCTGCTTTCTAGTTTGTCCTGTCAATATTGCACCTGTTTATTCTGTGCAAATACAAAGTAATGGTTATGAAAGAAAACCTTTTCCTTCTCTGAGCCGTTCCAAGTCAGCAAGATTAAATTGGAAAACTGTATCTCAACTTTCTGAGCCTGCATATCTGTTCATTAGCATGTACATGCCTAGAATATTCAAATTCTGTTTTAAGATGCGGATCTTTGCAGCTAGATAAGAAAAGATTTTCTATTGTTAAACAGTTCTTTGATACCATCAGATTCTATCAAATCTATCTCTGAATTTAAAAGCAAACAAATTGGAGGGGGTTATTTCTTCTTTCAATTTTCAAACATCAGCTTTGTTATTTAGTCTATAATAACACTGTTCTAATACATAACATAATATTTACTTGCCTTCTAGACAGAATTTCTTTATGGCATGTTTTGAATTATGTTTCTGTGATGTAGAGAAATTATTTTTCTTGGCTGAGCACCAGTTCATTTATTTTTTCTCAATATTGTTTTCTAGAAGCACCTCTGGGGGTACCTTTTTTCCTGACTGCCTTGCAAGCTCTGCAATCAACAGTACCAGAGGGCCTTCCAGTTTTGTTGATTAGGGGCGACTCTTGGGTTTTGTGCTAGACTCTTGGGTTTCTGTATCTCTGCAGTTAGAGATACCCTTGAGTGATGGAGCATCCCTCAGCATCCCTTCCATGTATAATAATTACTGGTTTCTGCATTCCCACAGTGTGGCTTTTGGCAGTGCAACCTGGCAGAAATCAGTCACAGTACAACCTCCTTCCTCAGATTTTCTCTGGGTATGGACTAGGGAGTCTGTGTATCCATACTTCTTTGGGTCCACTACCTTCTGGGAGATGCATTTCTGTCATTCATCTTGCTTTGAGCACTAGATAAGCTCAATAGTACAGCAAAGGTGACGCATGCTACCTAGACTTTAGATTGGTAACAACGCTCAGAGGTGCAGAAAACAATGTAATTTACTTGTACTAAATACTATTTACTCACCATCTCTTACCTAGGTTCCTGAGATTTTGGCCTGATGCCATGTAGATTGTTGAGAGCATTTAGTGTTGAGAGCAACATCTGTGTACCCTTAGGGTTACCCTAGATTTGAAATGTAAGCCTTGCCTGGTATCCTGTCCACCAGGATGGGGCCATGCCTTCCTAGGAAACCCCACCACCTTCTGAACCCTGTTTACTGCCCTCATTCTTGATGCTTTGAGCTTGGGATTCAGATATAAAAGTTCCTGATGATTTCAGGCAGAGATACTGGGAAATATCAAACTCCTTTTCTCTTGCCTGTCCTGGTGATAAGTGAATCTTTTGAGGCTGTTCCCTCCTCCTGAAGGCAGACACAAAACCTTTATAGTACTACTGCCTGGAAGCTCACAACCCTTTGGCAGTAATATACTCCCACTAAATACATAAAGAATTGATTGTAAACATATTCTACAAAATGTCTGGTATGTAACAAATTTAGACTGCATACAAAAAAATGAATGTAGACCTCAAACCTGGGAAATAGTTACTTTTTTTGGATACCTGTGAGTGCAAATCTCTGTCTACATTTTAAATTGAATTTCTGTGACTTGAATTTCTTTAACTTTGGGCTGGGGAGATTTTGAACAATAAATACTTATTTTATTCTTGCCTTCAAATATCTGCTGCTAACAGACAGTGGACTGATACTTAGTAAATCTGTGAGTACACCAAGCTTGGGTGGAGAGTCACTAGACTACAGATTTATAACAAGTCATGAGAGTATGGATTTATTGGCCTAAGCTTGGTTACACATCTTTAGTCTTCGACTTGCAGTGTGAGTTGCAGTTCTCTGTAACAGATATCACAGCTCCTTATCCTAGCGAAAAATGAAGTGGAGGTCCCAAATAGCCACAACTCCAACAGCCTTGTCAGACCGTTTGGAGGAGCTGAGAAAAACACAGCAAAACTACCCACTACATCTCATTCAGAAAAGAAAGGAAGTATGAGTGTATTTAAATGCACATGAAAATCTGGACACATAATTGCAATAGGCTTGACTGTATAGACAAAACCTGTCAGTCAGAGGGCATCATTTTACCTCTGCAAAAGTGTGTAACTCACCATGCCACAAATATTTCAAACACCTATCTTTCCACCTATCATTTTTTGATACTTTTTAGATTTTTAAAAAAACCCCAAAACTAATTTGGTTGCATGATTCTAAAGCAGTTTGAAATGGGTTTGTTATATTCATAGTTGTTATATTTGGACTGCCCCAAACTCATTCAAGTTTGTCTCTATAGCAGTGATAGAAGTCAAGGAGAGCTTTTCTGTAGTCCTAGAACCACTTGCAAACAACTTGAATTGCTGCTTGAATTTCAGGCTCTATGGACTATTTAAAAATACAGTCCTTGATGTCAGTTTCTGATAAATGTGTCTTTTCACATTTTATTGTGTATTAGCTGCTCACTGTGTATCAGTGTCAGTCTTGGAAATGAATGTCTCCATATGTCTCTTGTGAGGAGAGATTTTAATATTGGAAGAACCTTTTGAGAAGTACTTGTTTCTTTAATATGTAGAGGTCTACTTGTTTATTTTCCTTTTTTTTTTCAAGTAAGTGTTGATTAAGGCAGACTTCATCGAAAAGAGTTTGTCCTCTGTTGCACTCAATTTCTCTCCACATCCTCAAAACTATAACATTTTATTCCCAATTGAACTGGCTTTGATACAAACTGTTGAGAAAATGGAAGGTGTTTTTGGTTTGTGTATTCAGATAGTCAAGTGAAAGAAGACAAATAGCAATTTTCAAAGCCATTTCTTTCTTGTAAAATAATAGATTGGTTGAGAACAGATCTTTAGAAGTCCTCTAGTACAACCCCCTTGCAATGAACAGGGACATGTTGAACTAGATCAGGGTGCTCAGAGCCCTGCTCAGTCTGACCTTGAATGCTTCCAGGGATGCGGCATGCACAACCTCTCCAGGCAACCTGTGCCAGTGTAAAGCCACCCTCATTAGAAGAGAATTCTACCTTATGTCTAATCTGAATCTACCCTCTTACAGTCTGAAGCCATTACCCCTTGTTCTAATGCTACACGCCCTACTAAAAAGTCTATCTCCATCTTTCAAATAAGTCTCCTTTAAGGGGAGCAATTATTGAAGGGCTGCAATAAGGTCGCCTGGAGCCTTCTCTTCTCCAGGCTGAACAACCATGACTCTCTTAGCCTTTCAACAACTTTTTTGGCCTTCTTCTGGACTCACTCCAACAGGTCCATGTTCTTCTTGTGCTGAGGACCCCAGAGCACGACCCAGAACTCCAGGTGGGGTCTCACCAAAGTGGAGTAGAAGGGAAGAATCCCCTCTCTCAACTTGCTGGTCACTCTTCTTCTGATGCAGCCCAGGATACAGTCAACTTTCTGGACTGAGAGCACACCAAGATTACTCTTCCTCATGTACTTTTCTGCAAGAGTTACATATTTTTTCAATTACCTCCACCAATCCTTGTCTCTGCTTTGTGATCATTTGCATAAACGGAAAGGTCCTCGAATGGATAATTTTCCAAGACACAGGAGGAGATGGAAGGGATTAATAAATGGCCATCACTTGTGACAGAGTGATGTCATCAGTGGAGAGATATGTGCTATTTGAATTGTTAATGCATAATTTGGAAAAAGGATTCAACAACAAAGGGACAAAGATTGCTGATGATGCACAGTTATTCAAAATATTTAGGATGAGCACAGCCTGGTGAGCTGCAAAAAGATGAAAACCCAAGGGACCTGAGCAATAAAAGGCCAGATGAAATT
Organism: Rhabdornis inornatus; assembly: GCA_013397075.1. Classification (NCBI taxonomy): domain Eukaryota; kingdom Metazoa; phylum Chordata; class Aves; order Passeriformes; family Rhabdornithidae; genus Rhabdornis; species Rhabdornis inornatus. The sequence goes on from VWZS01006638.1 coordinate 1,304,832, forward strand.
CAGTATGCATAAGTGTAATGTGATTTGCATGGAGAAGAAAGCAATTCTAATTCATACAAGGGGTCTAAGTTGACCATTGCTTTTAGGAGCAACTAGATTTTGGTATTATAATTGACATTTCCATATAAGCATCTGTTCAGTGCTTTATGGTAGTTAAGAAAACATAAATACTCATGTTAGAAGAAAGGAGTTATGAGGACTGTAGAGGGTAAGAGAAAGGCAACAAATATAATCAAAGGTACAGAAAACTCCCATAAAAGGAACAACTGACTTTGTTGAAACTTCCTTATAAAGAAATAGCAACTTTTGTGAAAAATACGAGTGAGGTTTACCAAATCACCGCAAAGAAAATGTTCAACTGTTCACTGTCTCTTTACATCCTAGAAATAGGGCTAAAAATGTGATTAATGGGAGCCAGGTTCACAGCAAGCAATAGGACCTGACTGTTTACACAAAAACTAGATGCAGATCTGTGAAACTCCTTGCTAGGGATGTTGTGGATGTAAGAAGTCTTTTTATGTGCAGGGAAGACTTGAAAGGTATGTGAAAGGTAGGGACACCAGTTGTGTGTCTCTAAATATTGAAATAAAAACAAGTTAGGAAGATCCCCTGAGCTGAAAAGCGATGTAAATGAGGAGAGTATTAGAGGGAAGGTGTCACATGTTTGTTCTGCTCTCACTCTTATCTAAACATTTGCTTATGAATGGCATTTCCTCTGGTTTTTCCTTTTACAGATAATCACCAAAATGTTGCTAACACAATGCAAGCTTTTCTTTATGAGGGAGCAGTTAGAGAAAAAGAGAGCAGGGAAACCACCAAATTATTCTGAGAATGAAAAATGGCATTAAGAGATGAAGGGAGCAGAGGATCTAAGGGTCAAAGAAGAAGTACATCAAGAAGAGTATTTTGAACAATGCTGGCCATTCCCAGACGGTGCCCAAGAAGCTCTGGCTAGTGCAGCAGTAGTATGAGGGCCTATTTCCAACTAATTCACCAGAATTTCCCATTAACCCTCTGAGAAAGAATAGTTTGGCCAGAGCCAAAGGGATGACAATAAAGAGTCAATGCCACACAGCAACAATGCCACAACAGCAATGCCACAATGGTAGAAAATTTGTACTCAGCACTAAGATATTCAGGAGGAGCAATCAGGAGCTGCAGTTTGGCACACTTGCTACATCCTAGCATAACTGTTTCTCTGCTGCTGCAGAAGGCACACCCATCAGATCAAGAACATGCCTTTCACTACTTCTCCATAGAAGATTTTCCAAATTAGGTGACGAGTGAGATGTAGCTCAGAGAACAGGCTGACCCATCAGAGTTCTTTGACATCTTTTGGTGTCAAGTGCCGGATGTGGAGAATATTTGTAAAGCCAGTGACAGACCGTTTGGAAGGTGTGCTGGATCACTGGACTTCCAATGTAACTCCTTCCTGACGCGGCTCGCCTTTT
>VWZS01006639.1:3469-18535 GCA_013397075.1 Rhabdornis inornatus
CCCCCCCCCTTTTTTTTTTCTTCACTTATTAAACTTTTTTCCAACACATTTCTGTGGGTGGCTTCTTCCCTCCTCACTAAATGTCAAATGTGTGAAACCAGCACAGATGGTTATAGAGAGCCTTTGTCCCCTTTGGATGGTTCAGAGTGCTTTTCTCTGGTGTGAGTTATTTGAGGAAACGGGTTATCTGAACCTGTGAAGCTTTCAAAATTCTGTGTGTTGGAAATAAGTAATTTGAGAGAGGTTGCACATGTAAACATCTAATAACTTTATTTGAAATAAAGGTTTGGAATTTTATCAGTTTCAACTGAGATCTTTCATTAGTTTCATAGCTCTGTTCTGTGAGAATAAACAGAAGCCTTAACTTTTAAGGATGCCCACTGTTACATGTTTTTTAGGTGGTATCATGGAAAACTTGACAGAACAATTGCAGAAGAACGTCTTTGGCAAGTGGAAAAACCTGGAAGTTACCTTATTCGAGAGAGTGATCGGAGACCGGGTTCATTTGTGCTTTCATTCCTTAGTAAAACAAGTGTCAATCATTTTAGGTGAGAAGTAAATGTTTTCTTTTAAAACACTGTAACTTATTTATTTGCGGGTTTAGAACGTAGTACGGTATAGAAAACAATTGTATTATAAATTGAATATTTTTTACTTTTCTTTTTATCTATGTATGGTATAGCTCTTTTCTAGGGTTTAATTGTTTTAAACCATGCTACAAAAATTCCTTTACAGGCTGAAGAATGAAAATGTGAGGAAACCAGCATTATGAGGATAGAAAAGCTTGTCTAAAGCTGTTGCGACTAAATTTACAGTAACATGCAGGCTTCTTAGTAGTAATAAGATTGTTTTAAGTCTATTCCTCAGATATTGCAGCTTAAAGAACATATTTGAATGTCAAAGTCATAGCAAATCTGTGTTTATAAGATAGCTATAACAAGGAGAAACAAAGAGGTAATGCGTTTAACAATATGAGGATTTGCTAGAATCAGCTTTCAGTCTGTTAGAATTAATTGTTCTAAATATAAGTATCCATTTATCTGAAATTGTAACTGTGGTTATTTTACCATTAGCAATTTATAGACATTAATTTAGTCTAATTTAGTATAAATCAGATGTTCTGGGAAGCGCTTGAATGTTAGTCAGCATGTAGTGTGCTGCGGTGTAATGTTCATCTTCACAAAATAGGATATCAAGTGCATCTTCAGCACTAGAAAAAAACCTTCATCAGCTATCTAGACAACAAGGAATAAACAGAAAGCAAATTTTCTTGCAAAGCAAACAAATAGCATGCACATATTTGCATCATGTCTGAGCTAACAATTCGTGCTTCTCAGCTATACTGATTCTTGTTAGGGGATTGATTACTATGTAGCAGTAGTAGAAAATGAAGTTATGTTAATACTTGTTTTTTAGGTTTTCAAGAGTCTCATTTTTAATAACTTCTGCTTATTGTAGCCAATATCAGGTGTTGAATGTTGGTTTGTGTCTACCATAAAATTGTTTCTGGCATCTCGGAAAATGGGAAATCATTAAATGCTACTTTCTAAGAAAGGAATCCTTATAATATTTTCAAATCTTAAAGAATCTTTTCTTCTTGGATCCACTAAATATGTGAACTATCTGAAGGAAACTAATTTGCCTGCTGATACTGGTCTTCATAGAGCAGAGCTGCTTTTGATTTCACTTGTTGACTGCAGAGTGTATATGTTTTTGTTATTAGAAGGGCAGATGCCACACTCAAACATTTTTCCAGCCTCAGGATTGACAGTCTTGAAGTTAATTCAGTCAAATATAGGGATGTGCCCCCTGGGTCCCATAGACTAGAAGTGTCACTTCCACCAAAGCTTGTTCCCTGCCAAAAATGGGTGAAATTTTCATTGCTTAAAATTCTCACTGATATTTCTTTCCTAAAAGTGATATTTCTCAGATTAAATTTTCCTTATATATTTCTGTTTGACTAAAATACCAATATTTTAGGTGAAAGTTCTCCAAATCCCCCTCCCCTCAAGTTGGATATGGGCATATGTTTGTGCAGCATATGATTGACAGATAGTGTATGAGTCCATCAGAACTAAATTCTTTTTGGCTGTAGTAGTATATATTTTTGGTGAGTTGCTGAGTGATATAAAATATTGGGGAGGAAAATCTTTATATTTTCATCTTGCCCTTTAGAATTTTCTGTGATTGAATGGAGGTTAGCACATGTAATGTCTATCTACAAGAACGGCCAGAAAGAGGATTTGGAGAACTACAGGCCTGTCAGCCTGACCTTGGTGCCAGGGAAGATTATGGAGCAGATCATCTTGAGTGCTATCATATGGCACAGGCATAAAAAGCAGGTGATCAAGCTCAGCCAGGATGGGTTTATAAAAGGCAGGTCCTGCTTGGATAAACTGATCTCCTTGTATGACAAGGGGTGACCTACTTAGTGGATGAAGGAAAGGCTGTGCATGTTGTCTACCTAGACTTCAAGTCCAGTGAAGCCTTTGGCAGAGTTTTCCACAGCATTCTCCTGGAGAAACTGGCTGCTCATGGCTTGGACGGGTGCACTGTTTGCTGGGTAAAAAACTGGCTGGATGGCCGGGAGCAGAGAGAGGTGGTGAATGGAGTTAAATCCAGTTGGTGGCCAGTCACCAGTGGTGTTCCCCAGGGCTCAGTACTGGAGCAAGTCCTGTTTAATATCTTTATTGATGACTTGGAGGAGTAGATTGAGTGCACCCTCAGTAAGTTCACAGATGATACCAAGTTGGGTGGGAGTGTTGATGGACTGGAAGGCTCTGCAGAGGGATCTGGACAGGCTGGATTGATGGGTTGAGGCCAGTTGTAGGAAGTTCAACAAGGTCAAGTGCTGGGTCCTGCACTTGGGTTATGACAATCCCATGCATCATTACAGGCTGGGGAAAGAGGGGCTGGAAAGCTGCCCAGTGGAAAAAGACCTGGAGGTGCTGGTCAACAGCCAGCTGAACATGAGCCAGTGTGTGCTCAGGTGGGCAAGAAGGCCAATGACATCCTGGCCTGTATCAGGAATAGTGTGGCCAGCAGGACTAGGGAAATGATTGTCCCTTTTTACTAAGCACTGGTGAGGTTGCACCTCGAATATTGTGTCCAGTTCAGGGCCCCTCACTGCAAGAAAGACATTGAGGTGCTGGAGCGTGTCCAGAGAAGGGCAATGAAGCTGGGGAAGGGTCTGGAACACAAATCTTATGGGGAGCAGCTGAGGGTACTGGGGTTCTTTAGCCTGGAGCAAAGGAGGCTCACAGAAGACATTGCTCTCTAGAATTACCTGAAAGGAAGTTGTAGCCATGTGGATGTTGGTCTGTCTTTCCCAAGTAGCAAGTAATAGGATGAGGGGAAGAGGCCTCAAGTTGCACCAGGGGAGGTTTAGATTGGATATAAGGAAATATTTCTTCACCAAAAGGGAAGCATTGGAACGGGCTGCCTAGGGAAGTGGTGGAGTAACCATCCCTGGAGTTATTAAAAAGATGTGTAGATGTTGTGCTTAGGGGCATGGTTTAGTGGTGGATTTGGAAGTGCTGGATTAATGTTTAAGTCCCATTATCTTAAAAAACCCCATGATATTAAAGATATTTTTCCAACCTGATTGAATGATGCTAAAAATTGTTTGACACTGCAACAAAGAGTTCTGGTGGAAAGTATGACGTTTTTCCCATTTACTACATAATTTATTGGAAACTATTTTTAGCATTCTGCAAGCTTCATAAAACTGATAATTTCACATTTTTTACCAAAAAATGATAGTTTTTAAGTAGATAAAATGTCTTGTTAATTTTTTTTTCTTTTGTGTAACTAAAGAAATAGTTCAATCCCTCTGTCAATATTTTCTCCCTTCTCAAAGTTGCTTTTCCAGGTAGCTCTTAACATTTTTAGAGAGTGAGTCTGTAATATTCTAGTTTGAACATAGCCTGCTTTAACAACTCAATATCATCCTCATTTCCTTTTTAAAAAAAATCCCAAACCCAAACCATCCCAAAAGTTTGTAGCAAAAGTTCTTCTGTCAAACTTCCTTTTCTTTATTAACAGGATTATTGCCATGTGTGGAGATTATTACATTGGTGGACGTCGCTTTGCTTCACTCTCAGACCTAATTGGGTATTACAGTCATGTGTCTTGTTTGCTGAAGGGGGAAAAACTATTATTTCCAGTAGCCCCTCCAGAGGCAAGTAGTAAAATTTTAAAATGTCATCTACTTAAATATTAATATCATTAATCTTGCATTCAATATTTATAGTTTTCTATAAAAAAAGCCTAGTAGATGGCTTCCCCTAGTTCTAGACCTATCTCAGCATATGGTGAAGTATAATGAATATATAAACAAGGTTTTACTGATAGAAACTAATGATAAAAATAGTTTTTTAATAAAAATCTGTAATGAGAAAGCTAGATGTAAGGTACTGCAGCTATCTCCAAATGTAGTAATAACATTGTACGTAAACTGAAATAAGAAAATGTGTGGGTTTTGGCTATTAAAGAGCACCATTATAATGTAGGGTTTTACACAGACTTAATAAATTATATCCAAATAATATTACTGTTTTGTAGCAAAGATTTTGAAATACACATCCTTGAAATAACCAAAGGTCCTGAAAGCTGTTTTTTTCAAGTGACTATCCTTAAGACAATATCAGTAATTATCAGTATGAGTAATGCCCCTGTCCCTCCCCGAATAAAGATGTTTCTGAATGTTAAATTTTCACAAATTTCCACTAAGAAGAAGTAAGTTGTAAAGTGCTCTTTCATGGGAATTACATAGTTGGTAATTTGATTTTTGGAGATAACATGACTGATAATGTTACAGGGCTAGAAGCAAAATGAAGACTTTTGTAGATAACTTTAGGAATTGAGCATTTCGAGCTCTTACTATTTTTGACACTTTAAAAACTTAAAACTAGCAAAGGGGTACAAATTACTATTACCAGTCTTTTGCCTCAGGATAGCATAATGTTGGGGAGAGGAAGCTACACTAGAATGAAAGGGAAAATTAATATCTTTGAACTCTTCTCTTAAATTGTAGCCTGTGGAAGATAGAAGGAGAGTTCGAGCAATTCTACCTTACACCAAAGTGCCAGAAACTGATGAAATAAGGTATGTTTTAATAATAGGTAGAAGCACATGTGAAATTCTTGGAGTATTTATAAAACCTTATGATTTAGGTATATGTTCACTATGCAAATACTTTCCAATTGTATCTTAGGAGGTTAAAGGTATGATGCCTGCCTTTTTTTTTTTTTCTTCCACTACGTATATATTATGTGGAAAAGATGCAAAACCAACAGTCCTGCATCTAATGGAAGAGCATATACCAGTTGCTTGGAATTAATACTGCTTTCCTGAGATATCAGTTTTCTTCCAGATGAAAAAAGAAAAGCCGGATTTGAAAGATGTTTGTAGTAATTTCTGATGAGACACTCTTGGTTTCACAAGTTGATAGAACATGCTGGTGTAATTGGGAATAAGGTTCTTGATAGGACTATTAACCTAAGATTATGGAGAAAAGTATATGACAGTTTTATATCCTCATCGGGGTGAAAATTTATCCAGTCCATTCTGATCTCTATAAGAAACACTTTGAGGATATTAATCTTGGAGAAGATTTTCTTCTAAGCATACAATAAGGTAGTAAGACAGGAGGGAACTCCCTAATTGTATATTGAAAGTAAGGTTTCTTTCTGTTCTTATGCATAATAGGGTCCATCAAGTCCAATAAATGCCTAATTGCACCTACCAACTTAGGAGGAAAAAGTATTTTATTACTCTGCTATGGTAACAAGAATTACAGGAAACTGTAAAGTTCTATGTGTCTGGCTAGGTTTCTGAGATGTGCATGGGAAAATAGTCTGTTCATAGCAAAACTGGTACAAAGTACACCATTTTAGTTCAAATTAATGTATTGTACTGTGTCACGGTTTTGGTTCAACCGGGCAGAAACACCAATTTAGTGTAGTGGTTTTGGTTCGCCAATTTGAGATTTCCCGGCCAACGCACTAATTTATGTTGTGGGTTCTGCATTGGCCAAATTGCCAGTGCACCCACTAGAATTATTTACTAATTTCCTCCTGTGAGACAGGATTAGGAGGAAGGCAAAACAGGCTTAAACTTTAAAGGGTACAAATAAAACTTTTATTACTAGAAACTATAAGGGAAAAATAATAAGAATCAGAATAAAACTTTAAGAACACTTTCTCCTCCCCCCCCACAACTTCTTTTCTTTCACACCAACCACGTACAGAAACAATTCAGTCAGTTTACCATCTCTAAAATAGTCTTTCACTAATTCACTTGGGAGAGGAGACTTCCATCTTCAGTCTATGGAGATTTCTACACAAGAAACAGTTTTCTCGTGGCCTTGATGTCACAGTGATCAGCCTCATGGGAGAATGGAAATCTGATCACTATGTAAAAATCCCTTCCTCAACAAACAGTTTTCCCACAACCATTATTGAGGACCGTATCAACTTATGGGGCACACTTTAAGGATTATAACAGTTCAAACNCCAGCCAGAAAGCTGTGGTGGGTTTTCTGGCTCCATGGCTGTTTTCTGGCGCTTGCTACATTCAGTTCCAGCTGCGGGCTGATGGTCCTCTCTCCCCACTGCTCAGCAGGCAAAGGGTGGGGGGGGCCTTGCCAGAATGGAGCTCAACTGTCTCTCCCCCAGGGCGCGCAGGCAGCGGGGCAGGCCCGGCCGCCCGGAGCTGCTGTCCTGAGGGGCCCCACTGACCTCCTGGCTCGGCCTGTGCCAGCAGCAGGGCAGGGTTTTCATGTCGGCTAGATGTTCTACTGGGCCGTAGGCTCTCTGCCCGGGAGGGGGGGGAAACTCAGATTTTAGCAACTGAGCAGGCGTCCCCTCCCCCTGGCTATCAGGGACCCTGGTTGAAAACGGGGCCCGGCAGCTTCCCGAGCCTTGCGTCAGAGCCCGCCCGGCCCGGGCCGGTGTTACCTTCTGAGAGGCTGGAAGGGAAAGAGAGCTTTTCCGGGGTTTTTTGTCTTTACATGTGTGTTTCACAAAGACGCATAAACTTTCTCATTGGTGTAACAATGTGTCAATATTAAAAATCAGACACTGATTGGTCTTTGTCAGGTTCAAAGGAGGCTGCCCAGGTCTTGGCAGGTAAAAAATTCAGTAAATCTTTACAAATCACTACATACTCTTGTAATGTACTCTTGAAGATGTTATATATTTCAGGGAATCTAAACCTAATTTTAGGTGTCATAATTAATATTTAGAAAACTTGAAGCATTTCAAACAATAACAACTGATATAGGATGGCTTTGCTGTGTATTGTACATTGTTAAGATTTAAGTTCATTAGTAGCTGAATTCATTTTAAGTATTTTCATTAGGCTTTTTTTATTCTTGCTTTTTACTTTGTGCTCAAGTTAATGCATTTTTTGTTACTCTGTCACAGATGAATTATTAAAAGAAGTCATCATTGTGGGGTTAACTAAAAGGGTTTTATTAATGATTAAACAATTATTAAATTGTAATTAATACTGTTTACTCAGAGTGGGTGCATCTATCACACCCTCTCAAGAGATGTTCAGTAGAAAATTGGTATCTGATTTTGGTAGTTGATGAACTTCAGTACTGTGTAGCTATTGCCTGTATCCCTGGTACATCATCTGACTTGATTGAGAAGTCCCCCTGTGCTCCATGAAAGGTTTTCATATGACCTGATGTTATGGTTTAACCCTGGCCAGCAACTAAGCCCCAACAGACACTGGGGCAGTAATTTTCCTGGGTGGATGCCTTTTTGCTGCTGTTTTTTTCTTGCACTTCTTGTACTTGAGCTTCTAGTCTCCAGGTAGGTTCACCATCCCACTTCCTTATGTCCTCCCCCTGGTCATGGCAGATAGAACCACAGGGTGGCATGTGGTGTGTGTCACTGATTCACTGATAAACCTATTCCTGAACACAAAAAGGTTGACTCTTAATAGCCAAGATGTTGGTCACTATGGATGAGGAAGACTTCTCCTTCTTTAATTGCTGGGACAGTTGTTGCAACAGTTTCTCCATAGCCGAGACCCAGGAAGGAAGTGAGATTCTCTTTGAATTCTCAAGTTGGCTGGCCAATCCAACCTCAGTTGGTGCTTTTGTCTCCAGCTCATTACCACCAGGTTGTTGGTGTACAATGTTGATGCACTTCATAGACTTTCACCACATAGGCCCTGTGAATGGGATTTCACACAGCTTGTTGGATACCTGGTTGTCATATACCTCCACCACAGTTAATTCCCTTAGACAGTGGATATCTCCCCCAGTGGTGGTCACCTTGCTTTGGGAATTTGTAGGTCTTTCCTTGATGGGATATCTGTCCACACTTGATGGAAGCTGCCTCCAAAGACTGAAGATTCCTGCCCCTTTTACAATCCTTTTGTCAGTGACCTTATTCCTAACAAGGGATCCCAGCTGCTAGGTTTCCTTACCCTCTAATTCCTGATGTTTGGCTCCAATATCCCAGCATCAGAATAACTAGCTGACAATTTGTTCACCTGGTTGATGGCTTCACATATCTTGCTGCTTGCTTAGGGATAGGGATTGTATGGTTTGTCTCATGATTTCATTCTTTCCTCTCCTGTTCTTGTGACTGCTCTGCTGCTCCCTCTTAGGAGAAGCTTCTTCATCCCTTACTGAATGAGTTGACTTCTGCTTTCATTGTTTCTTTTTAATTATAGAGGTGACTGATATAGTTGAAGGCTGGGTCTCTGATTAAGTCACAGTGTCTATTGGTATGTTTTCAGATCTAGAAGACCCTCTCCTCGAGGGTGCTGAACAGTTCTAAGCAGTGTTGGTTGGTGCAGGCCAGGCCCCAGTAGAGTGTGATAAGTTGTGCCTCTTTGGAATATCTTTTTTCAAACATTCTATCACTTCATCAGGATCCGGGAGTGAAGTCTTAGACAACTGGATATGGCAACCTTTCTAGATAGCTGCCCGTATTTTGCTACATGCCTTGTGTCCTGGGTAACCCAAAATGTTATTGTTTTCTATATCTATCTGTGCCCAAAAAATGTTACTGTCTCTTTAAGGCCTGGCAGCACAGCCAGAAACACAATGGTGAGGCCGGGGGCGGTGCCAGGGCCATTTTAAAAAGTCAGAGTTGCTCAAGCAGAGCTCCCTCTTGCCTTTTGGCTCTACTTGCAACAGTAGCAACCTGAAAAGCTGCATTTCACAATAAAAAACTGTTTCAGAGTGAAATTTGCAACACCTATTGCCAGTGCGAAGCTGGAGCTGGGCTGGGGTTGGGCCATCACTCATCTGTGCTTGAGAGTCCATTTTCTTCTCCTCCTTCCCATTGGAACAGGGACCCAAGACAGCAGCACCAACACCGGCACAGTCCAGTGGGTGGCAGGAGGTGGCAGCAAGCAGCAGCACTGACCTCACACACGCCAGCAATTCCCATCTGCCACTAGAGCGGCTTTGTAAGCTCCTACCTTCCCAGTTTTTTGTTCCGGGGGAAGGTTGAGACGAGCAGGGTTTGTCCGCTGTCTTTTCCCTTTGCCTCCCCACACATGGTTACTTGCAGAGGGAACCATCTTGGGGAAGGGGTTACTCTGCCATTTTGAGTTTTTCTTTGTTCTTGGGGTATCTGCAAGATTTCAGCAACTTTGTAACTAGTGCTTATTACTGTTATTTTTTGCCTGTTGCTATTTTTTTTAAAATAAACTTATTTTTTCACTTATATCTACTCATATTAATTTCTCCTTATTGGTCAAAAGGGATTGGGTAAAACTATAAGGGGAGGTAACTCATTTTAGAGTGTCCACCTCTTAAATTGTCTTAAACCAAGACACCTTGTCACTCATAACCACATTGTCGCAGTGTCTGTGTGATATTCCNCGCCAGCAATTCCCATCTGCCACTAGAGCGGCTTTGTAAGCTCCTACCTTCCCAGTTTTTTGTTCCGGGGGAAGGTTGAGACGAGCAGGGTTTGTCCGCTGTCTTTTCCCTTTGCCTCCCCACACATGGTTACTTGCAGAGGGAACCATCTTGGGGAAGGGGTTACTCTGCCATTTTGAGTTTTTCTTTGTTCTTGGGGTATCTGCAAGATTTCAGCAACTTTGTAACTAGTGCTTATTACTGTTATTTTTTGCCTGTTGCTATTTTTTTTAAAATAAACTTATTTTTTCACTTATATCTACTCATATTAATTTCTCCTTATTGGTCAAAAGGGATTGGGTAAAACTATAAGGGGAGGTAACTCATTTTAGAGTGTCCACCTCTTAAATTGTCTTAAACCAAGACACCTTGTCACTCATAACCACATTGTCGCAGTGTCTGTGTGATATTCCTAAATTGCTTGTCAACGTTGGAAAAAGCCAAAACACTATTTTAAGAAATACCAAAAGGAGTATTTTCATTATCCAAGAATGTTTAAGATACTGAAGAGCTGCTATAACAAGGGAGAAAACATCACATAAGAAAGTGGTGAAGGTGCCATTCTCTATTTCCTCCGTGAAAATCCTCTTGGAGAAAGTGTAATTTTTGTCTCCGTGAGACAGTTCCTGGAGTACAGTAATGGAATCAGTACAGAGCCCAAATAGCAGATTAAGCTCAAGGCTAGTGTTTTAGTAATAAATATCCCAGGCAAAACACCACTAAGTGCTACAGAGCACAGAAAACTGCAAAAGCCAAAACCAGTCTTTAACATGTACAGTAAAAAAGGGACCATGACACAGATCAGATCAACTAATGTTTAGAACCGTTAGATCAATATTGGGACCAGCAACTGTTAACAGATATAAGTTTATTTTAATACCTTATGGTAAAATCTCTTATTATCTCAAACCCTTTGAGGACCCTGTTGGCTACCAAAAAGGACTGTTGTGGTTTAACTCCAGATGGCGGCTAAGCATCCCACAGCCTCTTGCTCCCTCCCTCCTGGTGGGATAGGGGAAGAATTGGAAGGGTAAAAATGAGACATCTGTGGGTTGAGATAAAGACAGTTTTAATAATTAAAAATAAATTTAAAAAAAATGTTGTAAGGGAAAAAACCCCACCCACCAACTGACAAAGAGAGGGAAATAAAACCCAAGAAAAACAAGTTATGCAAATGAAAACAGTTGCATACCACCAACAGACTGATGCCCAGCCAGTCCCCAAGCACACTGTCTGCCCCCCCCATAGGAGCTACTATGAAGAAATTTAACTCTATTCTAGTGAAAACCAGTATACCTGAGTTTGGGATTACATTTAAGGAATAACTTATACTAACCTTCCAGTAACTGAACTCCTTTGAATGTTTTAATGCTTTGTATTTATACTCCTATTTGTAGTTATTTGCATGTCTTCTTGAGGAACTGTTCTGTATCTTCTTTTTAGCACTTATCTTCATATCCAAATACTTAAATGGCAGATATTCCATAGGCTTTATTATACAAAATTATGTTTTGATAGAAATATTATTTTTTTGACTATTAAGGAAATCTTTGATTGTTTTTACCTGTATTTAGTAACACTCTTTTATCAAGAGGGACCAAATACTATCTTCTAATTTTGTTGTGGTGTTTTTTGTTTTATGCATCCTTACCATACTTTACAGTATCTATTAGATTCTAAATATAAAATAAAGATAAACATTCATGTGATATTCATACCTACTTAAACTGTGTGTAAAATGCACATGGTGTGCTTGGGATACCAATAAATATATCTTTCATGGTCAGATTTTCTCAAATGTTTTTCTGAAACTATGCTCAATAATTCACTGTATTCATTAAACTTTGTATTATGATTGTGCTTCTAACATGTGTTACTGTAACTCTCTTCAGTTTCCTTAAGGGAGATATGTTTATTGTGCATAATGAATTGGAAGATGGCTGGATGTGGGTTACAAACCTACGGACAGATGAACAAGGTCTTATAGTAGAAGACCTGGTAGAAGAAGTGGTAAGTAATTTTATATTCAAATCTGTTGCAGAACTGAGATTTGATTTTTATTTTTTGTCAGTTGTATGTGGAAGTTAACATTGAAATTAAACCAGCGTCATTGAGCTGCCTGACTTTATGTACTTTTCTAAACCTTCTTGCACTATTTGAATCTGCCAGTTTTTAAGTCGTTTAACAAACCATTAAGTCTAATTTAATATCCAAGCAATGTACCTCTTTTTGTTATCCAAAAAAAGCTCATGTGCTAATGAATGATACTGCGAACTTATTAAGCAGTTTCCTAAACTCACCAGTCCTGATAAATAACTTGCTAGTCATTCGGTTATATTCTGTATGTTTGTTTGCTATGAAATATTCATAAATGTATAGACTCAAATTTTGCCGTATGTTTTTGTTTTTGTTTTTTTAAGGGCCAAGTGTGGATATCAAAATATTGATGAGTTAATTATACCTAGAAGGGCTTATGCTAAGTCAGGAAGCTAATCAGGTGACAAAGATAATTGATGTACTGCAGGATAAGAGATGATTTAATGGACAAAACCACCCATCCCACCTTCCCACATGCTTTTTTTTCAAAGTAGTTCACCATTGCTTTGGAGTCTTGATGATGTTTGCTTTGCAGCATATGTATATTGCTATTAGTAGAGTTTGCTTCACCTGTTCTCACATCTATATCAGGATGTGAATGGCTAAATTGAAATGGCAGTGTTAGAGTAGCTAACTATAAATTCCTACATTAGTGGTTGAAGTTCACAAAAGTTGAGATTTAAGTTACCACGTGTAAAGAAGGACTCGAAGAGTGACAGAAACAATCCTTTGAAATAACGTGTTATGGCTGAATTTCCGCTGAACTCCAGTGAATGAAGTTGAAAACCTCTTTACATGAACTGTGCAATAAGCCATCTTATTCAAAAATGTCTTGGACTTCTTAGTGTTGTTTATTTCTACAGAAGGTCTTAACCTATGAAGTTTACTGTTCTAAACTCAAGCATACTTTTGTCATGCACTTAATATGTTAATTTTCCTATTAGGGAAGAGAAGAAGATCCACATGAAGGCAAAATGTAAGGATTTTTTTGTTTTTGTTAAAAGCAAATAAAAAAAAACTAATACAATTTACAGTGAACAATGAATTGATATAGGAAACTTGATTGTTACATGATTTTTAGTTATAAAGATGAGCAGCAAATGAAAGTTACAGAAAATTTCTAGTAGCTGGATAACTTCATCTGTCCTCTATTTGCTTGCAATAATTGCAGCTTCTGCTTTCTGTATTTTTTACCCAGTTTGCAGTCTCCAAAGGACTGATGTTAGAAGAAGGCATTTCTTCTGGTGGTGTTTTCTTGGTGGTTTGCTTTTCTTCCTAATAGGGGAAAGAAAATTGTTGGTGTGTGGCTTCAGTTTACAGGTTTTCAGTGTTGTGCTAGTCAGTTTGGTATAGCAGCATAATAGTAGTAGGGATGCCTTCAAATACAGGAACTTTTTTTTTTTTTTTTTAAAACAAAGTAGTTTGTAGTGGAATCTTGAAGCTTGGATACTCAATTCAGTTACTCATGCTGCTCAGAAGATTCCAGGGGAGGCAGGGATTTCTGTAAATATTCCAATATCCAGTGATTTTCCTGTAAAGTTAATATAGAAAGCAAGTTAGAAGTAGAACTCTTTTTTGATGTGTAAGAGGCTTTCTTTTCCACAAAATCACAGAATCATTAAGGTTAGAAAATACCTCTAAGATCAAGTCCAACCATCACCCCAGCAGCACCACCATATTCACTGCTAAACCATGTCCTCGAGTGCCATATCCATACGTTTTTGAACACTTCCAGGGATGGTGACTCCTGCACTTCCTTGGGCAGCCTGTTCCAATGCCTGACCACCCTTTCCATAAAGAAATTTTTCCTAATATCTAATCTAAACCTCCTCTGGTGCAACTTTCCCTTTAAGGCCCTAGTTTGGTCCCATTTTGGGCAATTTCACAGAATCATTTGAGTTGGAAAAGTCCTCTGAGATAGAGTCCAGCCTTTGACTGATAACCATCTTGTCAACTAGACCAGAGCACTAAGTGCCACATCCAGTCTTTGTTGAACACCTCCAAGGAGGGTGACTCCCACCTCCCTGGGCAGCCCATTCCAATGCATAACAACCCTTTCTGTGAAGAAATTCTTCCTGATGTCCAACCTGAACTTCCCCTGGCACAGCTTGAGGCTATGTCTTGTCCTGTCACTGTCACTTACATGGTAGAAGAAGCCGACCCCCACCTGGCTGCAACCTCCTTTCAGGTAGTTGTAGAGAGATCCCCAGTACCCTTAGCCACTCCTCAGAGGACTTACTCTCTAGACCCTTCACCAGCTTTGTTGCCCTTCTCTGGACACACTCCAGCACCTCAATGTCTTTCTTACAGTGAGGGGCCCTGAACTGGACACGGTATTTGAGGTGTGGCTTCACCAGTGCTAAGTACAGTGGGGCAAATCACTACCCTGGTCCTGCTTGGCTACACTATTCTTGATACAGGCCAGGATGCCATTGGCCTTCTTGGCCACCTGGGCACATGCTGGCTCATGTTCAGCCAGATGTCAGCCCAGGCTGTAGCACTGCATGGGGTTGTTTTGACCCAAGTGCAGGACCTGGCACTTGACATTGTTGAGCTTCATACTGTTGGTCTTGGCCCATTGATCCAGCATGTCCAGATCCCTCTACAGAGCCTTCTTACCCTTCAGCAGTTCAACACTCCCACCCAACTCAGTGTCATCTGCAAACTTACTGAGGGTGCACTTGATCCTCCTATCCAGATTATAAATAAAGATATTATACAGGACTGGCCCCAACACTGAGCCTTGGGGAACACCACTAGTGACCAGATACAAACTGGCTGTAGCACTATTCACTGCCACTCTCTGGGCCCAGCCATCCAGCCAGGTTTTACCTATCAGAGTGCACCTGTCCAAGCCATGGGCTTCAGCTTCTCCAAGAGAATCCTGTGGGAGACAGTATCAAAGGCTTTGCTGAAGTCCAGGTAGACAATATCCACAGCCTTTCCCTCATCCACTAGGCAGGTTAGCTGGTCAGAAAAGCAGATCGCATTGGTCAAGCAGGACCTGCCTTTCCTAAACCCATATTGGCTAGCCCTGATCACCTGTTTTTTCTGCATGTGTTGTGTGATGGCAC
>VWZS01006640.1:0-137715 GCA_013397075.1 Rhabdornis inornatus
AGGCCGGGCCGGCTCCGCGCGTGTGGCGGGGCCGGGCGGACACTCCGGCGGCACCGGGCGGGCGAGCGGGCAGCGGCGGCTGCTCTCCGTCCCTCCTCGGCTCCTCCTGCCCTCGTCCCCCGCGCTGCCGGGCGGGCAGAGCCGCCCCACCGAGGTAGGTTCTGTGTGTGCTCCGCACACAAAGGCGCTGGCGCGGAGGGACGGGATATCCCAGCCCGGGGGGAGCTGAGGGACGGCGGCTCCCGGGGAGGGGAGGCGGGAGGGGGGGGGGCGGGGGGGGGGGGNGGGGGGTACCCGCGCCTTCTTCGTGAGGGGATACACGAGGGGTCTGTCGTGGCTCGGCATAAATTAAAGGGGGATCAAGCAGAAGGGTGCCTGGGGGGTGTGCGGGGCTCCGGCGGTGCTGCCGGTCCCGCCGTCCCCCGTGGGTGTTCCCATGGAGCTGGAGGGTGTTCGGCGTGTCCGTGGGGTGTTCGGCGTGTTTTGTGGGCAGCTTTGATCCTCGGGTGGCTCTTGCAGCTGTGGGAGCACCCCCATAGTACCGTGGGTGCAGGCTGGTAGGATTGGGGGAATGGGTGGTGGTGGACAGGAGAAGCAAAAAGTTGAAAAAGCAAATAAAAATCAGAGATATTTTTTTTTCCTATACGTGGTGCTTTGTAAAATGAGCATTCAGAGCAGCTGAACTTCTGGTGTGGGCAGTGGATGTCTTCTTCCAGATCTTTAAAACAAGTAGAAGCTGTGAGTGGGACAGTCCTCGAGGAGCTGCTTCTCCTGTGCTCCCGCCTGGGTCTGTCAAACTTTCCCTCAAGGACCCCGGAAATTCAAATGTCCAGGTGTTCCAGGTGTTCCTGTGCATTGAGTTGAAAGGCTGCCAAGCTGGCCAGGGAGGGTGCACGGAGAAACGCATTGTGGGGGTGCAAAAGGGCAACGGGTGCAGTACGGGAGCTCTGTGTGCCTAAACTATTTGTTTGCTTCAGCCATTGAATTTTTTCATAGCTTAATGATTTCTGGCATAAATCGATACTATGTAAATGTGGTGTACGGCCGTGGCTGGCATTGGAGCAGAGTCTGGCCCTGTAAGCCCAGGGCATGCTTGTGGCGAACTCGAAGGAATGGCAGAAACATGTGAACTTGTGGGATTTCGTTGAGAATTCACATGGTCAAACAAAAATGTAACAAAAGGAGGAAAAGATGCTTCTGTGTGAGCATAGTGTGGTCGCAGTGTATAGTTTGTGGTGGGAGTAGTGTTGAATAACTCTGGCAGTGGAGCTGCTCAGTGTTGTGGTTCGTCTGTGTGTGCACTGAGTCCTCCTGTAGCACCAGTCAGGACATTCAACTTTCGTTGACTTGGCAGAGGAGTGTGGAAGGATGTTGTTGAAAATGAGAATGATTGCTTGTGGATCTGGTAGGCAGTTTGGGAGGCATTTAAACTGGCTTTCATTTCCTTGTGATAGGAACAGGACGCTGGGAATCTGTTGCTTTGTTGATGGACATTTTCCTATGGAGAGACAGTGTGTGCTGTGAATGTGATGGCTGCTTGTTTGGTGTCAGCGATATTTGCTTAGGGACGATAAGCAATTGTTTGCTGAGCTTTATTATAAAGAACCAGAAATGTCCCATATCTCCTGAAACAAAGCTTTTTTTGTCTTAATGCAACTGTGGGCCAATTTCATGCTTGGTGTAGTTCCACTGATGATGGTGGAGTTTTGCCAGGGATGATTTTGGCAGGTGAAATGTCACTTCTGTGTCCATAATGCTGAAGAGTAGTGTCACTATATTGTCTTCAGCACTTGAGTACTGTTAATTGAAATGGCATGCTGATACTTCCCAAAAGTTAGAAGTGGGAGAATCATCTTATCAGGTCCTCATGATACTTTCCTGCTTGCTTTCTTCTTTCTGCTTCAGAGCTCATATCCCTTAATTTATTTTCTTTCTTCTTTTTCAGTCTTAGCATCTTTTTTCTCTCTTCAGAATTAAGAAGTGTCTCTGAAGTCCAGTTCACCTCCAAGCATTTAAAGGTTTTTGAGGCTGAGTTGAACTCTGCACCACCCCTGCAGGACTGGGTAAGTGAGGAGCTGTGTGGCAGCTGCAGTTGAGAGATCTTTCTCGAACACGCTCTCCTTCACAATCTGATTTGTGTGGTGGCTCTGGTCAGTGCGTTTGCTGAAGTGGCAGATTGTTCCACTGCGTGACTCTGACAAGCAGCCTGGCTTGAGAGAGAGAGAGACTGGGCTGGGGGTGGGGGAGTCTCTCAGTTTTTTCACAACTGCCCATACTCAGGGCATTGAGAAACTGGTTTTGAGAACACTCCTTCATGATTTCAGTAAGGACAGGGGAATTACCTAAAACTTGGGGCTGAAGGAAAAATGGGGAAAGACAGAAGGAAATAATCATGTTTGCTAGCTGTGGGAAGAAGAGTGGAACTGTTTAGCCAGTAATTGGCTCTAACAGAAAGAACTTGGCTCTATCAACGTTTCAAAGAAAATATTTTATTGAATAAAGCTATGTTATCTTTGTACGCGGTTAACAGTATTAAATACATTTGGCCAACTCTTAATCTGTTCTGGACTGTGGTAGTTGTAAACAGAGCCAGTTTCAATGCTCAGGTTCTGCTGAGCCGTTTTGTATCTGACATCTTTGCACTGTATAACTTTGGATCTGTTTGCATCTCCTAAGAACACAGAGCATGTCTGACACAGCTCAGGGCTGATACCATTCTGACACAGCATCAAAGAGCAAGAGACATGCACAGTCTCACTGTGGAAGGGGAAGAAAGTGCTTAATGCTTCTTCAACTCAGTTATTAGTCTAAGGTTTGTTCTGGTTTGGCCAGACCTGGTGTGTTTTTGACTGTCAGTGAAGTATGGTTTGCAGCACAACATAATGTTGCAAAGAGCCTGCAACTCTTCTGTGTTTACTTAAAGGGCATGTAAGTCAGGGTTTTGATGTTTCGTTTTGACATAAGACAGTGGGATGATTCAGATGGGGAAAGAGAATTGTTCACATGTTAAACTGAACATAAAGCTGCAAATTTGATAGGAAAAACAGTTTTTGGAGAAAGATAAGTTATCTCTTTAGAACCACATTTATCAGTGATACTTCCACTTCCCATGTCTTGCATGTTCTTGCCAGGCTTATCTCTTCGAATGCTTAATTTATATTAATCTTTCTAAAACCATGCTGAAGTGGAATACCATGTGTTCCCATTGTGGGGAAGACACCTTCCCTTTGCAAATGGGGAATAAAAGCACAAGCAGGAAAATAAGTTGTCTGTGAGCACACAGGAACTGTGTAGTGGTGGAAGAACTTGAACTGGTGTCCTGAGCTGTTGGCTAGTGTTGAAATGGAAGTACTGCCCTGGCAGAAGGAGTGGGAGAAGAGGCACAGCCCAAAAGGCACAGTGTGAAAACTGGTTGGGTTACCTGGCTGTGATGTACTTAGTGGTCAACTGCTCTTCAATCACAACCATGCTGGTCTTTCTTAGGTTATGGAAAACAGAAGGGTTTTGTAGTGATAAATACTTAAAGAAAGAGACTCAGCATACACAGGAGAGAAGAGAAAAAAGGGACATTTTTCTTCTCCTTTCTATACCTGTCTTCAAATAGTGGGTGCTGTTTTTGCAGACAGGTCTTTGGGGGGGTCCTTCATCTGTCACACTGTACAGTTGTGTGTGAGCAGATGCCAGCAGAAGGGCAGCAGAGACTTTGCAGAGCCAGGTGGGTTATGGCAAGACCAGGACTGCCTTTCTTTGACTCCAGCAGCTGGGTGAGATGGTTTGAGTGCAGATCCCCACCCTGAGAGACCAGGCTTTTGGGTTTTTTTGTTTTTTTTTTAAAGTGTTTTCTAAAGGGGTGGCTGCTCTTTGCTGTGATACGCACAGACACTCACGTAGCTGCTCTTCTCACCTGGCTGCTTTTCTGCTTTGGGTTGTTGGTGCGAAGGGCTGTGGGTGTTGCATGACAGCAGGGAGTGGTCTGTGGCAGTTCTGCTGTGCAGAAATCTTACCGGGGCTGTGCGAGCAGGGAGCAGTGGTGTCTGCAAAAAAAGGATGTGGTCTTTACTTCCTTTTCCTGTGTAACTCGAAGCAGTGGAGCTTACCTGTTACCTCTGTGCCCTGTCACTTTGGGAAAGCTGAAGTAATGCTTTTCCTTACAGTGCTATGTTTGGTGCTTGATGATTTTAATTGTGAAGTCAGTTCTGTTTGTAACTTTGGTTTCAAAGCAACTTTTGTGCTGACAGCCTACTTCTTGTGCTTAGGCCAGTGCTGTAAGTTTTGTGCAATGAAGGGTGGGACTCTCACAGGTGGGAGAACAGTTTCCAAGCTGTGTCTGTAGAAGAATAAGCTGCAAAGATTTTGGAGCATTTGTGGGCAGTGCTGTCTGCTGGTCTGTGTGACATTTTAAAATAACTTTTGAAATCAGTATTTCCTCCACTGGTTTAGCCTGGGTGTGTAGCTGAAAGGGCAGGTTTTGTGGTGACTTGGTGCAGTTTGCTTGTAGCACAGATCTAGTCTGCGATGGAGTTTACTGAGGCTTTAGCAGGTCTTCAGCTTGCTTAGCTGGGACAAGGATCCTGGTTTTATGATGTCAGCAGGGAGCACAAATGCAATAACCTTTGCCTTGTTTAGCTTTATTTATCCTAGAACTCCTGGCTTTGCTTACATTTTTAAAATGTCTTTGACAACATGAAGGCAGAAGGTTGCCTTTTGTGCACATACGTGCTCCTCATCAAGAAAGAAATAGTGCAGTCATTTAGGAGCAGTGGGACAAATCTCTTTCATTTAGATGCACTCAATTTCTTTATTTTTACATTTATACTGCAGTTCTTGGCACTATATGTGCTTTCAGGATGAACTGTAAAACCTCAGTGCTGTCCTTCAGCAAATCTCAGCCATTTACGTTTACAGCCTCTCTGTGTGAGCTGCGTTAGAGTCCTGTAGAGAGCTTTTGATGACGAAGCATGAAAAGTGCTGCTGCTATGAGGGGTATTTTAACATCCTGGAGAACAACCCTATTGCTTGTTGTGATGGGATGGATCTTGTTTTACCTTGTAGTGGAGAACTACTTACCTTTCTTGAAAGCTACAGAGCTGAAACTCAGGAATGCTTCTGAAGGAGAAACTGCCCTCATGTTTGGCTTCATTTGCAGCAGTCCCTCTGCTTTATAGTTTGGTATATTTTAGGCAGGAGAAACTCTGTCTTGAAAGTGTTATTCTGTAGAGGGGAACTCACTTTGAGCTTCTTTTCCTTGCTTGATTATTTAGAGTTCTCCTGTGCTCCTTGAAGAATGTCCAGTTCACCATGTTTGTGCCCACTGGTGCTAACTACCTCACCAAGTCAGCAGTGTCTGCCCTGAAGGGGAGGCAAACACTGCCCATCAAAGGTATTCCAATGGTCATGGCATTCAGTGGGTTGGTGAGAGGAGGATGATGATGGCAAATAATAGAACAATTCCTTTCATTCCTTGCCTGTGCAGTGAGTGGGCATTTGTCAGACCTCATGTACATACACAGGCTTTTTTTTGTTCTGATGCTAATAATAAATAGAGTTCACAGCTCCGAGTAGCCAGGACGATGTGGCGAGAAGTGGGTCAAGATCATTCATGTGTGCATAACTGCATTCCTAATCTAGGCCAGTGCCTATGCTGGATGCTTCTAAACAAGCTGAAAAGATTTCAGGGAAGCTGGAGTTTATGCTGTCAGCTGGGTGAAGTGCACTTCTAGCTGACTGGAGCACTTAAGGACAGGGCTCAGAGTGAATGGTCTGGACTAGCTTTGCATATTAGAAGGACCACAGAGGTAGAGCTTTACTGTTCAGTACCTCAGAAGAGCCAGGAGTTTAAGTCAAAGTAAAGTTTCTCCTTCCTGGCAGGATGACTTGCTGAGCAGCCATTCGAACGTGTGCACTGCTCTGCTGTTTCACTGAAATATGTCTCTGCTACCTCAGTTTCCTCTGAAGTGTCACTGGGGACAAAGGTGACTGCTGAATGTCGCATTGCATTGCTGCCATGTCCTTCAGACTTGTTGCAGTGGTTGAGCTCCTTGGTGCCCTTTAAGGAAGAGTGGGTGCCTGGCCTCACCCTGAGATGCAGTTTGGGGTTTGGCTGATAGAAGAAGAAAGCCAGTCTGTAGCCACTGGGATTTATTGAGTTTATTTTTGGAGAGAATAGGGAGGAGGAGTTGGAGTTATAATTTCTTTTATGGTTCTGTGCTTTGGGCTTTTTTTTTCATCCTAGAACTTTTCGAAGTTACTTGTCCTTGAAGAAGATTATTAAATATAAGGCAAGCTGTAATACACTTGTTTAACTCTCATAATACCTGGCACATCACTGCTGCTCCCTGAAAACAGTCTGTCAGAAATTTACACACAAGTTTGGATGGCAGTGGAGGAAAGGATAGGGAGAGTCATGGTAGTTTTGCTATTTTCATTGTCTGGGAGGTGGTGTTTTGGTATCTAAAAGGAAACCAATCTTCCAAGCCTCAAGTATATTTGAGGCCATCCCTGTCTAACATGCAGAAGCAATCAAGTGCTGGGGGTTATAGCTAGCATGTCGAGGGTGTGGACAGTGGGCTTTGCCACATGAAGAGGTGACCTTTGGAAGGTGAGCGTGGCTTGCCTTGGCGCTGTCCCACCACTCTCCTGTGTCCTTTGTCATAGTGGGCAGTGCAGTGACACAGTACCTGATCAGAAGTGCTCAGGCACAGGGAGTCTGGTGTGTTCTGGAAGGGAGCCCTGGCTGTGCAAGGGTTGTCCTGTGAGTGCTGTTTGTTACCACAGATGGCAACTGTGGGAGCCAGTGACTCCCCAAAGGCAATGTCAGCCTTCCGATTACTCTCTTATCTGTTTGTCCTTTCAAGTATAAGAAGGCTGAGCAGATCATAAACTTCTTACACAAAGTATGAGCAAACATGTTCTTCCTTTTTCAGAAAATACATTGAAAGCAAACTTTGGAATTCAAAAAAATTAATGCGTCTGAAGAGCAGAAAGTATTTATCTCTTGGTGTGAAACTAAATCCTGCTGAAAAGATTTAAAAAATATTTTCTGAAGTATAGTAACTGGAAAGCCAGCCTTGAAGCTTGTCATAAAGACTGGAGTTTGTGAATGTCTGTGCCTGTTAGTCTTAGGTGGAGGATTTAGTTTAAAAGGTCAAAGCAGTGTTACAGATGCCATTGTATCAAAACTCTTTTGGGGAAGCTCCAATCTGAGTTCTTGGGCCTGTCTTGCTTTGTCTGCAATTAATGACTGATTCATCTGGGCATAAAGAGGGAGAGGTTAGAGGCATCACCTGGCCATGTTATATGCTACATCCTGTTCCTAATTGGGCTGAAGTGCTGTACCTTCAAAGTTTCCTCTATTCATCTAACTTACTGAGTGTGCAGTGACTGGTTTGGTTTTGGTTTGTTGGTTGGGGTTTTTTTCAGTGTAGTATGCAAGCAAAATAAAATAAATTTCCTTGCTCGAGGATTTGAGGACAAGTTAGCACATGATGTTAGAAAATAAGCATGCCAACTATTGTTTTCTTTTCCGGTGGCCTGAGGGTCCTTCCCACTTATCATTGTTGTAAAGAGACAGTCTCTGCCCTGAAGAACTTACAGTTTAAGTAAGGGTGTGTGAGTGGATATTCAAGACACAGAAAGGTGGAGCATTGGTGTGAGGGTTGAAGTGGAAAAATTTTTCTTGCAAAGAATACAGCTGCATTGATGGAGAGACAGATTTTTACTTCCACTGTAGCATTATGTATCTGTATAAAGCTGCTTCATTGCTCCTGTTTTATTGCACTAGAGGAAGAAATTTTAGAACTGTGAGCTGACCCAGAGGGTTCTATATAATTTTCAGCTAGTTAGGGCCTACTTTTTCCCTATAGAAGCACTAAAAAAGCATCTCGTCAACCTTTGTACCTATTTCCAGGTGACTAATAGGATTAACAGATCCAAGACAATGTGTTCCTTTAGCTAAATGTAATCCATTTGCCAGCTTCAGCCAAAAATATTGCTGGGAGGAGAAACACTGGTCTATATGGTAAATCTAATTTTCCAAAAAAGCAGGGCTTAATACAAGTTAGACCAGCGCTTTTTTCTAGAAGATTTCTAAAGCTGTATCACTTTAATTGTGCAATTTTAGAGCAGATGACTGTAAAACGAAGCCAGTTCAAAACGCAATTAGGGGTCACTCAGGTCGGTGATACTGGGATACATTTTTAGAGAAACTGAGAAGGAATTCAAGATGGGGATATATTTAAGTCCTGGGGAACTTCTTGTAGGCTGTGGCAGTGGGCCATATGGATACCTAAGTAGCTAAATGTTTTGCTTGAATTGTAATTCCTGTGTCTGTCTAGTCTCTTCCTAATCCACTGCCATGATTTCCTGTGGCTGAGTAGTTCTTCCTTTTCCCAAAGCTGTTCCAGTGTTGCTAGCACGGGATGACTGCAGGCAGCAGCTGCCAGGGAGAGGCTCTTATTTCTGTGGTGCTGAGGTTGAGGTGGGCTCAGTGTGTGATGTACAACAGCTTTGCCCCAGAAGGATGCCCAGGTTTATGTTGCTGTGCCAATTAAGATCTTGGTGTCTTCAGCAATTTTTAATTGCTGAAGCAGCCTCATATCAGCTTTCAGTAAAGTTGTTTTCCAAAGCATTTTGGTTTTCATCCCCCACCACAGATTTATGAAAAAAAAGGGTGACTAGTTGCTGAAGAACAAGTGATATCCACCTGTTGTACTCTCCCGTGGATTTTTTTTGTATTGATGGAAGGGTTTGTTTTGATGCTTAATTCTTTTGACTGGCAGCATCTGGTGGCAAACAGGGGAGTGCTGCATGTTTAGTGCTTGCTCTGTGAACTGAAAGGCAAGAGTTTAGAACGAGCTTGAAAGTAGAGGAGTGTGTGCTTTCAAAGACTTTATTCCTTCCGACACTGAAATTGAAGTAATGAATCAAATTGGGCATGGCATGCATTGATAAAATGGTGCTTTGTTAAATGACTGCTCTAAGGGATCGTTTCAACCCCTTCCTCTCGTTTTAGTGTTGGATCTTAATCTCTTTAGAGCAAGTAACATCAGCACTAGTAGAACTGAGAATTAAAGTTTGAGCCAGTGGTATTTATTCCTGTTTTATCTCTAATGATGAAGAAGCCTCAGCTGATTTCCTGCTCGGGTTTGATGATTCCCAAGGCTTGAGGTTCGTCTTTATTTTATCTCCAGAATCTCATTTTGGTTTAGGGTATTTTTCCCCCTAATCGGAAGCTGATTAATTGACTGGTAAAACAGGCACAGATGTAGTTAATTTATTTTGTAAGTGCAGATGTTTTGCCTGTGAGGAAGCTGGGCAAAGATTGGATCTAGAAAGGCCCAGATTACAGACATTAGTCAACAAAACATTGACTATCACAAAAAACTTATTGCTGTAAAAGCAATAACATAAAGAGCTCTTACTCCTCTGTATATTCTCCCAGAAAGAGGAGTGGAAAAAAATTCTGTACTTTAATATACAGTCACTCAGATTGCTAAGACTGAATGTGTCTGTAATCAATGCATTCTTTCTTTTATTTATTAAAATTTTTTTTAGACTGTCATAGGTAGGATGCCATGAACTCAGCTCAGGGTAGCATGGTTTGCTGCATGGGAGGTGTTTCAAATGTACTGTAGGAAATGGTCTCCTTGAGGAAGGGAAGGATAGGGAGTTCCACAAGTCATTTACAAAAATTACAACCATTCCAGTTAATGTGGGTAAACTGGGTAATTTTTGCGTAGAATTTTATAAAATGGTGTGTTTGGAAAACTGACTGTGTCAGGGTAAACACATCTTTCCAATATCTATTTAAAGTACATAAATATTTATTATTGTCCTTCTTTTACAGATTAAGAAACAAAGGCTGAATTGACTTGCCTAAAGCTATAACTAATTAATGCAAGGATAGAATGTGAACTTGGGACTTTGAACCAAGAGAACAACAAACAAGATGAAACACTGCAAATGGAAGCATAATGAAAAGATAATATAAACTTTATATTTTAAGCATAAATTCACTACCCCAATATAGAAATTGTCTTCCTATAAACGCCATGAGGCAAGTAAGCAGCCTAAAAAGCTGCTTCTTACTGAAAACAGAATCTGTTTAGATCAGATCATTTCTTTACTTGCCAATTTTGTGTATCCAGCATTACCCCCATTAAGCTTGTTGCTTCTGAGAAGATTCCTAAAGACAAACTGGAATTTAAATTAAATTTTCAAGTAATTCAAGTTCAAATGAAGAGAACCAGGCAAATTTACACTCCATCACGAAAAGCTGCAGCAAAATCATGCTCGAAATTTCCTTTGCTTATCTCCCAGGTATGTGTGAGTCAGCCAGAGCACTTGTGCTAAATGTGGGAATGGAGCTGACTCAAAGACAAGTGATTGGCATCATTTTATGGGATGTCACCAACTGCAGCTTCAATAAACATCAGGTTTTTCCTCTGTCTTGGTCGAATGTTAATTTTCATTGCAGTTTTGACTGAACACAGCAGAATTTTTTTTTCTTTTTTTTGCTTTTGGCAAGATTCCTGGATTACAAGGGCCACCCGTGATCGTTATATTTTTAATGGAAAGGACGGTGGATCTCCAAGCGCAATTCTTATTTCTCTAAATTGCATACCCTTGAGGTGGTAGCCCAGACATGGTCACTGCACCACTCCAGTGTTTGTGCATTTTGGAAGAACACTGTAGTCCTGTAATAGAGTTTGGGATTTCTCTCCTTCTTTTCTGGACATTAATTTGGAAGGAATTTTGGAAAGAATTAATTGCACTATCTATTCATTGCAGTGGTTTTTGTCAATGACTTTGTGTCACTGGTGGAAATTGGGAGGTAGGGAGTTTTTAGTGGCATTTCTGTATAACTTTAAGCAGTTTCAGACTTTGGTAATGATAATTTTTTTTTTCTAAGCATGCTAAGTTAAAAGCAGATCAAACATTTCCTAGTTTTCTGGGCTTCTAAATGTCTTCTGTACTGGATGTTGTTTGAATTGCATTCCTTTGCCTGAACTGTCTTGTTTGTTCTGGTGTTTGTGATTCATTTGAATGTGCACCAGCCAGCACTTGAATAATGGAAAACCTAAAGTAAATAAGTGATAGTGCCTGCTAGAGAATCAAAAGGTTCTACAGTGAGTTGTGGTGCTCTTTAGAGCAATTTAAATATCTTTCTGTAAACAAGCTGTTGAATGAAGAGTGGTTGAATGGTAGCTGAAAAGCTTGAATCATTCAAGTTTGGGACATTGAAAGTCTCAACTAAATTTAAGTGTTATTACTTTGAAGTTCTTAAAAGGAACTATAGGGCATTTTGAGAAGGGCTTTGCCTTCGCCTAGGGTTTATAATTTAATTTAGGGTTTGAAGGATTAAACTGGGTTTATTCTCATTGCACCAGAGTTACAGTTTCCTCCCATATATGGCAATTTTTAAAGGTTAGTAGGTTGTTTTTTTTTTTCCTTAAAGTGAAACATGCTTTAGATTTTAGGTGTCAATTCTGTAATTAACAACAGGAAGTTTGTAAAATGACTGGAAGTGGTTTTTGAAAGATTCTGAAATATTAATCATGTTAATATAGTTGATCCTTCCATCATATTTGATAAATTTTGAAAGAAAATGGGTCAGACTGTAAAGAAAGATAAATATGAGAACCGAAAAAAAGGTATATCTGTTTGTACCGTATGTATTTCTGCTACATCCCGAAGCTGTGCACTTTCTATCTGAGCTGCATGAAATAAGCTTGTGTGAATCTTTTCACTCCATCACAAACTTGACCTCTTCTGTGTTACATAACTGTTGTCATACAGTTCACATGTGGTCAGTGTGGGGTTCCTCCAGTTTTGCCTTCCATAAACCTTGGTTTTGTGTTTCTGACAACTCATTTCCTGTTGATTCAAATTCTCTGTTTGTTTGTTGTTTTTAACATTCTGCCAAAGGCTGTTACTTGCAATTGTTGTCTGGCAGCACTGGGCTGTCAGGGCCTGGACTCCTGGCACCTTTCATTGCTCAGCCACCATTTACATGAAGTTTAAGGAATTTCATGGAGACTTCAAACGTCTTAAAAATTAGGCTAATAGTGGCCAAAAGATATGGGACAGGTTGTGTGTGCACGCTTACGTTATTGTACAAGAAATCTAAGAAGCTTGTTTAACATAAATTCCTGACCTGGCCCTATGTTTGCTTCTTGGTTATGGAACAGTCTCCCTAAATGTGTTTTTTGCAGCTTTGCTTTGTACCCAGGGAACTCCCTGTGGTGGCTCTGGTTTTGCTACAGCCATGCTGATTTCATTAAGATGTGGGCATCAGAAGGGCATCCTAGGGTTGTCCTACCTCGTGTGTAAATTCTTTACTACATGGTTGCTACCTCTTTAGAAAGGCTGTTGTGCAAGGAAACCACGCTGATTTCCTTCAGCGTGACTTAACTGGCAGTTCATGGTTAGCAAGTGGGGAACAGTAGATAAAGATTTTGTTCTTGCTGACTTTCTGACTGGTGAACCACATGAAATTTTGAAAAGCTGGAGGTGGGGAAAAAACCCAGTGCATTTCAGTCCCATTATTTGGTTATAGCTGTAAAGGGTAATCTTCATTTCTCACTTCCTTCTAGAAGCTTTCTGTAACTGCATGAGCTATTCCTGCAATTCAGTGACATGTGCATCACAA
The DNA here is from genome assembly GCA_013397075.1 of Rhabdornis inornatus. Lineage (NCBI taxonomy): Eukaryota > Metazoa > Chordata > Aves > Passeriformes > Rhabdornithidae > Rhabdornis > Rhabdornis inornatus. The sequence goes on from VWZS01006640.1 coordinate 12,650, forward strand.
AGACTTGAAAATTGGAATGGATTGGAAACTCCTGTTATTTCAAATTATGTGGTTGTAAACTGGCTGCAGGCCTTTAGGTTGAAAGACTAAGCATTGATTTCAACATACTGCTGGGCTGTATCACAGAGAGATAAAAGTTGATTTTACGTGAAGTGGAAACTTAGACACACTAGTATGGACCTCAGTAAGCCCATGGTGAATATACATTGGCTGCTCTACAGATCATATCATAAAGCAATTTATTTGTATCAGTGGCCTGTCACATCATGTAGGATCAGTCTTTGCTTAAATAGAGAATACTTATTAAGGAAAGCTACTGCAGACCTGAGCTTGCATTCAGCTGTGGTATCTCTGTGGGCCAATAACCACGTGTTTTATCTGGTTTTCTTCCCAGTGCATGGACATGCCTAGTGAGTAACACATGAAAACCAAATATAACAAGGATTGATACATTTGGCCAACTTACAAAGTATAAGGATCTCATTATTTTTTCCTACTTCCTGCCTTTATTTTTTTATTTAAAATGTATCTATCTAATTTCTCTTTAGCAGCCTAGGCAAGGTTCTTTTGCTTTTCATCTGCAAATTAGTCTTTCTATGGATATGACTATGTTGAATTATGAACTTGATTGTTACTTATTTTTGTGGTAGCTTTTTTACTTGGTTCTTGAAGGAAGTGACATAGTTATTTTTTCTTATTATCTTTGGACATCAAGGAAGGTGAGGGTCACATTCTGTAGGGGAGGATAAAAGAAGGATGTCAGAAATGCACCACTTACCACTATCAATAAAACTTTAATTAGCTAAATGCTCTGTCTGGCTTCTTGCCCATGTAATATATAAAAATCAGAGAGATACTTCTAAGTTATTATTCTGGTTATCAAAAATACTTACGTTTCCATTTACAGTGAAGACTGAAGAAGAATTGGCTGACAAGTCTTAATATGCAAAGAAAACTTGGTTATTCAGGTTATGCATTTCCCTACATATGCATGTTTGCACTGGCGTGCTGAAGAGTTGCCTTTATCAATCCAATCCATGTTTAAAATTGCCTTCATATATGCGAAGTATGAGTCCCATAGCAGGATTCCTGTTGGCATTCTTGTAAGGTCTGCCCAAGGTTTGTAGCATCCCAGAACAGTTTGGGTTGGAAGGGACTTTAAAGATCATCCAGTTGCAACCCCTGCTATGGGCAGGGATGCCTCCCACTAGGTCAGGTTTGGTCAGTGCCCCATCCAGTCTGGCCTTGAACACTTCCAGCATCATCTGGATTTGATGCAGTATGAAGGATGCTATCTGCAGAGCTCCTGTTGAGCAAAGCCTGTGCCTTGCCTCCTCCTGTACCATTAACCTGCTTTCTCTTGATGCAATGTCTTGCTGCAAGTGCTGTTCACCACTCAGTCAGGATTTAAACTGTCTGAGCAGGAATTGGGCAGCTGGGCTGCCACTGCAGGTGGTGACTCATCTTGCCTCCCCTAGAAGGAATGAATGAACCTCCCTGCTCCAAACTTCTGTGAGGTTTTTAATAATTCCCAACTTTTTCTGCTGGAGACAAGTAACAGCCCGCTCACCTGTCCAAAAGGGATTGGGCAGTATCAGTTCTGCCTGCAAGTGGATGCCCTTTGGCTGCATTTACAGTCACATGTAATGAGTATCAGTTCTGACCGCCTTGCTTTACTTTTTATTCCTGAATCTTCTGGCTTTTTCTCTAATCATCAGGCTCAGACAATAAATGGGGTTTAACTGTGGATCCTGAGACTGAGCTGATTAGGTGCAGATCTGTGGATCAAACATTAAGCTGTCAGAAGGGAGACTTGCTGTGCTGCCCAAGATGAAGTGTGTTGTTAGATCCCCGTCAGACAAACTGCGTGTCACTCTGTCTTTCCAGAGCCCAGTGGTCCCTGGGTGCTATCCTGTGTGTACCACAGGAGAGGAGAATGCAGGGACAGCATCCACTTACCACTGTAAGTGCAGCCTTGGCACCAGGAGGGATTTGGCACTCCCAGCAGCTGCAGATTTGGTGTGACTCTCCCCCAGTCACCCTCTTGTGGGTTGGTGCTGTGGCATTGTGGGCCCCTCTTTCCAAAGGGTCACCTGCATACCTGCTGCAGGAACTGGTAGGACTGTGCCCAGGTTGCCCTTTGTGCAGTGTAGGTGCTGGCAGACAGGGATGAAGTCCAGGCAGCATTTACCCACCACTGAGCCTCCCCAAAAGGGCTCCTTGATTGCCCAATTCCCATTAATTGCAGATGCTGTCAGAAAGTCTCCTGGCTCCTTTCTTGGCAGTGTTGTGGCAAGAAAGCATTTTTAGTAGCTGCTTTTCACCATCAAAATGATTATTGTGCTATGAATCAGAGCTGACTTAAATGCAGGTGCAGGATGACTCCTTAAGCTGGGGTATCTCTGCCAGACCCCAAAAGCAGTTGAGCTTTCTGCCTATGAGCTGTCCTGAGCTGCCTTAAATCATCTCCATGTCCCAGAGCGGGGTTCCCCACAGCTGATAGCAGCCTGTCCTGACAGCCTGCAAAGGGTGGGGGAAAGGAAACACCATCCTGAAATCTCACTCCCTACAAATGGAGAGCCCTGGTAACCATTCTTTATCTCTTGAGAGCCAGGGCTGCTCTTAGAGGCACAGGAAAGCTCATCATTTTCTTCCAGCCCATTTTTTTCATTCCTTGGTTCACCTTTTAAGTGGTATTTATGTTTGTAGCTTTAAAAAAGTGGGAAAGGCTCTGTCATGCAGACTCTAATACAGTGCAAGTAACTATTTCAGAGCTGGCGTTGCATTGCCTCTTGCCCTTTCATCTGTCACCAGCTCCCTCCTGTGTTTTGTGAAGTTTTTGCTTCACTGCTGAGACTGGCACAGCAAAAAGTGAGCTCATACAGAGCTCAAATTACTGTTGAACCAGTTCAGGTCTGTTTAATGGAAACCTTCCTTCTCCAAACCCTTTTGCACTCCTTTTACTTGAGTCATAAAACTTCTTCTATTTGAACTTAGTGAAAACAAACCCCAAACCCTTTCTGTTCTAGTTACAAAACACTTTGATTCCTTTCCCTGGTTTTGTTTCGCATTATTTACTGAACGCCTGCTGGAGTGGCGTCTTGGGGTAAAAAGACACTGCTTCTTAGCTGAATGATTTAAATTTTTCATCAAGGGAGACGTATAACCAAACTCTTTGTGAAATGACTTAGCCATCCATTCTTCTCCAGCTCCGAAGTAGGAAATGTGGATCATTTCAAAACCCAGGAGAATTCGGACACGATAGCAAAGGTACGTATGCAACAGTACTTCATCAGCTGTGGACATAAAGGAAAACTTCTGGCTGTTCTGGCATAAGCTGCCAAAAATGTATGACTTCGGGTGTGCATGTGTGCATCTGAGCTCATGAGACGAGGGTGAATTTTTGCATGTTATGCTGAATAGTGGTGTGTGAGCATCAGTCTGTATTTACAAAACTGTGGTACGTGTCTTTCCATTTTTAATTTTTTTTTCCCCTGAGGCAGACATGTGCCAGGATCTATTGTTGACCTTGTTAAGTAAATTCCATGTCTCCTGTGTTCTAGTTTTGCTTTTTGGGTTTCTGTGATATTGGCTAATATCTTAGTGATGCTTAAGTTTAAGGGGTTCCGAGTTGCATAGCCAATCATATAAAGAAAAAAGATAGTTGTTTTTACGTCTTGAGTTTTTTCTCTGAACTCATGTTTCTTTTTTTTTTTTCCTTCTTTTTTTTTTGAGATGGGTGATAGTAAGTTACTATGGCAGGGTGTGGACAGCTTTTAAAAATTATCAGTCTTGCATTTATGCAGGAAAACCTTTGCTATCTTCTGCAGTCAGAATTTCAGCAAACCCACTATCACTGCAGAATCATTTGGGTGTGGATTCTCTCCATTTGCTGTGTTTGACTTTCACAAGGATCTGTACATATCTAAAAATATTTAATGAGAACTAGTAAGATATTTTAGCCCTGCAGACTTGTTTCTCTGTAAGCATTCAGCCAACATTATTGACATCAATGGTTTCCTGTGTTTTCTTAGCACAGCAGTTTCAGCTGGTCTTGTAATCTCACATTTCTTTTTATAACTATTTTATAAGGAGAAGGACCCAGTTAAACCAGTTCAGGTTTCTCTGTTGCAGTGCTCCAGTGCTCTTATTGTAACAAGTTTGTTTTGACTGTCCATCTGCTACGCTTCCCAAGCCTCTGTCATATCTCCCTAGCACACCTGCATTTGTGCCAAAAGTTCTGCAGTCACTTAGGTAGCTGTATCTTTCTGACCATCTTTGCCTCCTTGTATCCAGATGTGTACGCAAAAGTGCACAATCCAATGTTTGCTTGGTATTTTTGAGCCAACACAAGCTGAGATTACGAGGTGGTTCCACCTCTCAATGCAGGACTGCTCTAGGCACTGAAACATCCTAAGCTGGAGCTGTGTGTCCCTCACATGCTGGGGACAGGGCTGGTGCAGAGACATGGAAAAGGGAGTGCAATGGGAGAGTGGGTGGCAGCTGCTGCGGGGTGATTAGGACAGCTTGTGCTATCTGATACAGGGAGCCAGGTGGTTTCTGTTGTTGCCAGTAAGGGTGGGGTAAAAGGTAGGCAGCAAAGAGGGGCCATCCTGTCCCTGCTTCCGTTGCCCCAGTGCAGGTAGTTCAGCTGTAGCAAGAAGGCTTTAGCTCTTGGGACCTTGTGTCTCAAATACTTGTTTGCTGCTTCTCCAGACCAGAAAAATACAGGTGAGCAGAGCCTGAAGGCTTTCTTCAAGACCTAAGGCTGAGGTGACTCTGATCCTGCTCTGGGTGCCTGGTGAGTGATAAAGTTGTGCCACTGTGGTCTTCTCTGCTCTGCTGCTGAACTGGTATCCCCAGGAGATGTATGGGAGCATCCACCACATCTGTGCCTTTGTCTCCATGCAGGAATCCTGCCATTATTGTGGTACAGGAATGAGGTCAGGGGAGGGTTCTTCAGATTCTCAGTTGGGGTGATAAGACTTAGGTGCTTGCTGTGAATTCAGGATTGGCAAAAACCTGTTGTAGGGAGGAATGTTGTCCATATTATGATAGCTTCCAATTATTTTGTTGAATGTATAAATGGGGTAGGTCTTTAGGATTCTGCAGGTCAAAACATTAATTTTAACTGGACTAGAAATGCATAAAAGTAATTGTGAAAAATATTATTTGTAAATTAATTTTAAATATATGTGTAGTTCAGTCATATTAAATAATTCAGTCTAACAGCCTTCCTTACCGGCCTGTTCTAAGCAGCTTCAGGCTTCCCCCTTTATTACCTCTTGAAATTTATTGGTTAAGAGGTCAGAACAAGAGTTTTTTTAGAAACAAGCAAAAAAGTCTCAGTCATCTTTCAAATTCAGAGGTATTTTCTTGATTTTTATTGCATTCAATGAATTCTGTAACTAGCTATTTTAAGAAAAGTCAGGAATGTGATTAAGATAGAAAAAGACAGCTCTAGTAGTTCTAAAATCTGGAAAAATAATCAATTTGTGAACTTGAGATGATAATTGCTTTCATAAATTTCATCTATAAACAAGATGTCTGTTCCACTTTGTGCCCTGCCTGCTTCAGGGGGTTTTATCTAAGTAAATAAAATCAGTTTCGCTTTGATGCTTTTGTGGGCCTACTCTGCCTTCACTTACCTCTCTTAATGCAATGTTGATAGGAATATCAGTTGAAAGTGTGTTCATTTAGAACATTACAACTGAGTAATTTTCCATGTGTAATAAAGAATTTGGGTAAGTTTGTGTTATATGTGACTAATTAGTGGTGCAGTTTATCTGCCTCTTTAGCAAACAAAAGGCTCATGTTACAGCAACCCTTCTGCAGAGAATAGCAATCAAGATTTCTGTTTAAATGATTTTCATTTTTTAGCATTTGTTCACTTCTAGAATATAAATCAACACCAGTGCATTCTCCTCTGATATGTCTTGTTTGAATCCTTTTAATCTGAAGAGAAAAATGGAGGCATGGCATTATTTTTGAGCCTGCATGTGCTTTGCTCTTGATGTAAAACAGTGAAACTCACAGACTGCAAGCTTTCCATACGCAGACATTGCCCCTGGCTGTGCAAGAAGATATTTAGATGGGCAGATCATGAAGAAAGTTTGTGGTCTTTTAAGGAAAGATTATACTGGGTAAAAATGAGTTTGAGAATTGAAGCTTGCTATGGTTTCTTTCTTAAATCTAATAGATGCCTGGGTAAAGGGAATTACTCATAAGAAGGAAGTCATAAAACTGGTTTGAATTAAATTTCAAAGGCGAGGGTTATGTTATGTTGGTCATTTAAAGCCTTGGATTTCTCACCACCACCAGAGTCAATAAATAGCAATCTAACACAAGGTTCTGGCAAAGTATGGTCTGCTATGTAAAGGGCCTCTTGCAAGTTAAAACTGCGTGATTTGGGATCATATTTAGCATCTGTGGCTTGTGCTGGAGTTCTACGTGGGAGGAGATGGCTTGTTCTCACCAGCATGGGATGCTTGGAGATCCCGTTGAAACTGAGCCATTATTTTATTTATGCATGTTTTGACTTGGCCTTCAACTCCGAGTTGGAAAATGTAGGTCAGCTGCAGCAGTGAGGCTTTGGGTTCTGAAAGAAGATTTCCAGTCCTGTCCCAGTGCCTCTTTCCAGTACCCTTTGGGCTTCATTAACAGTCTGCTTGCTGGCTCCCTTCAGCACGGAGACTATTAGCCATCTGACACTCGTTTGCCCAGAGGCAGCATGTTTGCTCAGTAATGAAGGAAATGGGTACCAAGTACATTACATTTTTCCGAAGCTGTTACAATTTCCCTACCACCACCATCTTTACTGTTAATCTGAATATTTGATACCAACAATATCATGGTAGACTTAGTAAGATTTTGAATTCCAACTGGATGTGATTGCTTCCAGGATGCTACCAGGCAGTATCTTAAGACATTTCTACCTGAATGATGGAAGAGGAGACTGCTAATGAGATTATGAAGTAAAATACTGGCAAACAACATTCTCTCTCATGGAGACTGGGGAAGGGGGAGAACAATTTATGCAAAATAAATAGCCACTTTTCTTTACATATTAATTATGGATTAAAATTTGTAGTTTAAGATGCGGGATTTAATTTCTTATCTGAATCAGATTTTATAGTTAAAGTCTGTCAAATAGACTGCATTTGGGATAAATATTCAAAACACAATTATTGCAAGAATTTAAACTAGTAGTGGGAAGGGGAAAAGGAATGGGGAGAAGTAGGAAGCAACTCTCTGTAAGGCTCTGAGACTAGGACTTGTGTATTCACTGGAGGGTTTTGTTTAGGTTTTGTTGTTTTTTTCAGTCGGTAATATACACCTCCTCTTCTGAGAAGTCAGGGATCTCTGACAGACAACCAGGGTTGCCAAATGAAAACATATAATCTGTAGCACCCACCTTCTATTAAATTGTTTTAACATCAAAGGGTTTTCACTGAGGATAAGTTTTCTTACGTTTTGCATGGTCCGTAGTTCATTTTGGTTCTTGAATTCTTCATAGGGCTGTTTACTATGCAGCCATTTATTGCCTTGGTAAAGAGTGGGGGCTTTTTACTTAGAAAACATTTGCACAATGGTGATGCCTATTAATGCCATAAAATGCTTCTTAGATATCCACTGGAAAGAATATCCATGAATAAAAAATGAACCACTTAAATCAATACTATTACTTCTCATTCTCTGCTTTCTTAATCTTGCCTGTTGTTTTTATTCTCATTGTTAGCTGTTCAGGATGGTGAAGTTTTCTTTTGAAAAGAGGCAATGTGGCCCTATTATTCTCCATTGCTTTGTTTCATCTGCAGCTCACAGTAATGTAATAGGGACGTTGGGAGTTATAATTTCAGAACTGTGCATGTAGGCAGTTTGTCTTTAAAATATAACTTTTTTTTCTCCCCCTTGCTACTACTTGGGGTTTTTTGTCATATCATGTCTTCTATTTTATTGCTTTTTATTATTTAATTTTATAGTATCTTACATAGTCTGTGAACACAAAGTAAATTGATGGCTTCTGAATCAGAGGCTATTACAGCATTTTCCTGATTAGGTGATGTCTCCTTGCTCTCACTCAGATAAATCTTAAATAATCCAATGCACTTTAGGTGGAAGTATAGTTTTAATAAAACTTATGCTGTGTTAAATTCCTGGAGATTTTTGTCTTTCTAACAGCAGTCCTCATTGGGGTTATTAATGCTAAGATATTAACTTTCAGATGTTCACTAAGGCCAAGTTTCATTCACTTCTCTTCAGTTTTCTTTCAGTGTTTTAATAAAATAGCATCATTAGATCTTTGTCACATCTGGACTTGTCTCTTATGTGTGGAGGATAGAGGTAATTTATTGTCTTAATTTCAAAGTCCCAAATTTTATGCTAAGTACAGTGGCCGGTGTTCAGTGCAGCTGATAGACCTTCCTCAGAGGAAGGCTTGTTTGGTAATAACAGAGGATGAAGGTGATGATGAGAGTCACTGGGCTGGAGGAATGGGCAGGTGTTAATTCTGGGCAAAGAATAGCAAAGTGAATAATGGCCAGAGAGAGACCCTTCAGCACTGACTTCTGTTCAGACAAATGTTGTTCCCCTATTCCTTTTGTGATCACAAAACTTGATTCTAATTCAGTGCATTCTCTTCCCCTTCGTTATTAGCATGGAGGTGATCACAGCTGGTGGTGGCAATGAGCCCACGCACTGTACAGAGTCAGAGGAGGCTGCACTTCATTGCTGCTGTGCCCAGGCCCATTTAATAAAGTTTAAGAGCATGCAGCAGCAGTGTGTGCATTTTATGGTGATGACAGAACCTCTTAGGCTTTAAATGCACTTTATTTCCAGTACCATGACAGGGTTTTCATGCAGCTTGATGCTGTGTCTAAGGTTTACCTCAGCATTTCCATTATAAGCCCCTGATTTCCAGGTATGGTGCTATGCAGCAGCCTGGTTACAGTAGACTTAGTGGGAAAGGATTTTGTCAAGATTAAGAAAAGGGAAATTTTCAACCCCTTCTAAAGTTATGTAGAGTAAAAATATTGAAAGGGAAGAAAGCCCCTGTGTGTGTTATTAAAATGGTCTTAGATGGAGTTTGAGGTGTTTGGAATAAGAGGCAAGTCTGTAGTAGAGAGGGAACGTGGAGTGGGTTAGAGTGGGGCAGCATTTTTCCTTAGGTGAGGACTGTGAAGTTGCTGGCATTGACCTGGAGTAGTAAACACAAATGTTAGCAAGGCTCCTGCAGTGAGCAGGGGCTGGAGTGACTGTAAATGCTGTTCTGCTGGAGTTCACCACCCCCATGTGCCAGGAGCTGTTCCAGCCACAGGATCTGCCTGCGGAGCTGATTCTCTGCATCACCATTACCATTAGATGAGATTGCTGATGACCTCTGGCTCACTTTATTTGGCTGTTCATGCTGGAATGGTGTCTTCTGTTTCTGGGGCATTGTCTCTAGTTTGGGAGGAAAACTCTTGGGTCTCTACTGGTGGCATATTTGTGACTTGTAATAAACTTTCCTGTGACTGTGAACCATGTGCTTGACTAAAATGTGAGAGGAACTTAGTGGGACATCTGGCCTTTGTAAGGGTCAGACTTTCATTTTTACTTTCTTGGCTAGAGTTTCATGAATTCGAAGTTAATCTGAGTTGAGTGACCTTTTGACTAGAGTAAAGGCCTATCTTGCTTTCTTTTTCTTTTCCCTATTTAAAAAGATTTCATGTCCTGGATCTGTGAAATTGTAATTCTATGCGTGTAAGATGTTAATTCCTTGCTCATACACTCAGATCTAAACACACAATAGTTGGAGGCAGTTTTTGGTATTAATTAGTGGGAAAGGAAGACTTGAATTAATCAGCTCTTAGTGGATGAAATCTTAATGGTTGTATTGACAGACTTCCAGTCCTGGCCTTGTGGAGTATTGGAAGAATTCAGCAGTGTACAGTAATATTCACTTCCAAAATGAAAGTTTTATTAACAAAGAAGAACTGTCTTCGCATGACTTCGATTCTGAATCATCTGTATTAATTTTTAATTTCATATTTTTAATGTAAATTAAATGAATACTTGATTTAGAACTAATAAAGTAAATGATATGTCAGATTTTTAGAGTGAGAAGGGATTTCTGGCACTAATGCTAAGCAGGCTTACATGTTACTCAGCCTCCAACTTCAGTCTGCTAATCAGACTTTGCTTTTCACATAGTTTCTTAATAGTCTGCACATTCAGGGAATGTTTTTTACAAGAAACACTGTAAAAATATAAAATAGAGGTGATTCATCAAGATCCATTCTGATTATTTACAAAGGCAGTATGTGTGACTATGTATGTGCGTCTTTATTTGTGTGTTTATGTATATGTTTTAAACCAGCAGGCCTTACCCACACACAGAATGTAATCACATTGTGGTTTTTTGGCCACATTTGTGGCCAAGAAATGGACTGTTTATTCTCCTTTTAAGTCTTTGTGGACTTAAAAGGAAAACAGATAGATGCAAGCAAGATTGACATTTGGGATTATAAGGAATTCTAATACTCCCTGCCAGAGGTAGTAATCTTTTTCAAATTATGTAAAATTCACAAGTATTACGTTACAGTTTAAGTAGGCAGGATGTGAAATTACTGCACATCTCAATGTGTGAGAATTGGTTCAATGCAGAAGGACTTATTTTACAGGACTCACTTGGGACTTTAGTGGTCCACCTTGAGTTTCCTGTTCTGCCTAATTCTTCAAGTAAGTTGATTTCTGATTCGGATTTTTTAATATTTTTTTTAATGGTCACCTTCTTACAAAGTAAGGAAGCTTGATCTCAGTTCTCCAGAATGCCATGAAGATAAATTGGAACGTTTTGGTGGATGAACAGCAGGTTTCTGCTCCTGACTTTAGCCCTGGGCTACTGTGATAACCAGTCAGGTGGGGAGAAACACTTCCAGAAAGTGACACCTTTTGTATATATATTTCCATATTGCTGCCAGCTACAACAAGAAAGTGTTATAAATTCAATTTATGAACCCATGTTGTGTGTGTGTGTGTAGGGTTGCAAGGGGAGCCCTCCTGCAAGCTGACTACCAACACAGGTGCATGTTCCTACATACACAGTGGAAAGCACTACAAAAAGAGCTCTGGAAACTTGAAAAAACACTGGTGTCTAATGAGAAGTCTCGTGCTGATTTAAACCTATATCTGATTTGAATTTATTTAAATAACTGTGAGAACATGTGCTACAAAAGCCACTTTTCTCAAGACCTAATTGCTTTCAAGTCTTGAAGAACTCATCTTGTGCATGCATGTCTGCAATTCTAAACAGCTTTAAGATAAATGTAGATTAATGAAATGTCTTGAGTACTTGCCTATACATGCACTTAACCTAAATGGTTGAATAACTGATTATATGAATGTTTCATTACAGAGAGACAGAGAAGAGTCTAAAGTTTTTAATTTAAATTAAGAAGGCTGGAGCTGACTTTCATACGTGTCCAAATTGTATTCATGTGTCTCCTTGCTAGGAGTCTGCCACTCATTTACAGTCTGATCTCATCCCTCTCCAATGGAAGCAGATGGGGATTCTTGAACTTGGCCCAAATTCCTAGAAAGTCTCTGCACTGACGTTTTGTTAAGGTGTGAGAGGAACTGGGAATTTGGATGGCAGAGGGTGCAGTAACAGAGAATGGTACAAGGATGAAGCAGTAACACTTCCTTGCACATCATTCAACACTGGCAATGACTGTGAATATAAAATATCTTAGTGTGGCAGGATAAGTGCTCCCCTCTTGCCATCTAGGTGACGTCTGACATGGATATTCTTTGCTTGATTGTTATGCTTCCCATCAGCCCCTCATCTTCCCCCTCTCCCCCTTTTAATTAGCTCAGAATTATCATTCCTAATGACATTTCCAAATTGGAACATCCTGATACTTTATGCTTTCCCTCTCCCCTCACTTGTCCAGTTTTCTATGTGAATTTTGGCTATTTTGTGGGTATTTTGAGGGCCGTGCTGAAGATGGGTCTGAAAGGCACATGCAGATATTTCCTATTCCTCTCTCCCTGGCACATGCCTGCCTGTTTTCTTGGGGTTCCTAGCACTGTTGCTTCCCTCTGGGGGAACCTGGGAAGGGGGGCCCAAATCCCAGGGGATTTTGAAAAAGAACATGACTGGTTCTGCTACCCATTGTTATCTAATGGAACAAGCAGAGATGAGTGTGTATATTACTGGAAATAAAATAGAGGGGGAAAATTTGGGTTGTTATATTTAGTTACAACAACTTTAACATTTTCCACGTGGAAACATGATGGTGCCTTTTTTTAACAGGCAATTCTGCCTTGCAAGTCACGCTGGTAATCCCATTTGCCCACAGCTTTTCTGATTAAGTTCTTGTTTGCTTCTCCAGGGCTTGGAGATTTTGTGAGCAATCTTACAAGTTGATTATTCATAATTTAAAGCAAAACATTAAAGATAACAGTGAGTGCTTCTGGTGGAGTAACTTCTAAATACAAAATCCTCTTGCTTCTCTCAAAACATTAAATATTCACATAAGGAGAAGTCTGGAAGCTCTTCTTGGATATGTGTGACTTCAGCCTCCGTGCCAGCAAGACTTGTGTTAGAATGAAATTGCTATATTGTGTCTGACTACAGTTGTCTCTGTATTTATTACATGTCTACTTGCATGGTAGGCTTTTCAAAGGAGAGCTGAGCACATCTTTTGTTCATTAGTAGCATTTAATTAGTAGCATTATTTTAATATGTGGTAAACCTGTGTCTCAGCATAAAATTGCACACTAAGCTGAATTACTGCTTTGCAAATCACTTTCAGTTGATAAACTTAAATTCGTTGCCCTTTTTCTTAAAGTTTCAATTTATTAGTTATTTGTTCCACTGTTACAACACAAAAGTCAGATATTGTTAATTCAGGTATTTTAAATCTCTGGGACCGGGTGATAGCATATAACAGAAGATTGAAGCAGGAAAGGGAATCACTGCTGGTGAGTGATTAGATGGGTGCTACTTTTCAGTACCTAGCAAGAAAACTGGCAGATGTGTAGGCTGCAAACCCGGTATCTGTTTGATGCAGGCTGTTGGAGTTATTATCTGTCATACCCAGCTCTGACAAGCATGGACCAGTATTGCGTGCAGCTCTTAGTGTAGGAGACCTTTGCTGTCTCTCACTGCTTCCTTCCCTCTTTGTCTTTCTCTGTGACAAAATAGCCAGCACTGAGAACAGATCATGTCAACCACCCTGCTGATATGAACATACTGAGCCATCGTCCTCAGAAATTCCACAACCGCTTCCAGGCCCCTCTGGCATCAGTGCAGTGCTGTGGTCTCCCCTTCAGGGTGCCCTATAAACCATGTGCAGTTTGTACCCAGCCCAAAGGCGCTCTGGTTCCACAGGAAGCACGATTCCATTTGGCCCTGCTGTGCAGCTGAAAGCCACACCAGAGAAAATGCAAGGAATAGTCTGCCTTTCAAGCTAAATATTCAAGCAGCTGCTTTTGAGCAGCAAGCCTGCCAGTTCTCTGGATGCAATGGATAATAGTATCCCTTGCTGTTTAGTCTCCTTCTGTGCAAGGAACAGACCTCAGCTGACATTTCTCCTCAAGCTTTTTACCCCCATTTTCAGGCCTGCACATGTGTTTGTGGTTTTCTTTTAAACTGTATGATACAGTTCCTATAGTGAATCTTAATTTACTTCTTGTCTGACAAAGGTCCTCTTGTCTGTTTTACAAGAAGCATATGCTGACATCCACTCAATTATTTTCATCAAGTATTTGGCAGCGTAATTATATGTGAAGATCATACACCTGCTGGAAGATTTGGCCTACAGTATATTTTTTTTCCTAGGTTTTGATCTACTCAACACTTGGAAGATAATACAAATATGGTTGAGGCATAACTATCAGTATTCAAAATGTGCAATTTTTTTATTTCAGTCTTAACTATTGGTTTTATATTTAGTTTATAAAAGCAAAAAACTATAACCCACACTTGCTAATGCACAGACTGTGTAAAGAATTTAGAAAGGCATAAAAAATTTCAAGTGCTAAATGAAATTTCACATTTTGGTGACTGTGAGGTTGGTTGCTCACTACTGAAAGTGTTCTGTCCCTCTTGGATGGACTGGGCCTTAAGGGATCTCTGGAATAAAGGAGACTCCTTGGATCCTTGTCCTGTTGCTTTCTTCAGTGGTAAATTGGGACCTAATGAGAAGAAGTCACTTGGTATTTTCTTAACCTCTCATGGAGCATAGGTTTTAGTAGCAGCTTGTGAGTTGTTAGACTTTCCTAACTCAGCCCTGGAAATCTCAGGGAAGGTTGGCCTTGGGCTTTTTATCCAAGATTCAGGTAATGTGGCAGCTAGCAGTTGTGCAGCTCTTGTTACACCCACTCCTGCCTATGCTCTATGGGATTCAGCTTAAATGGCTTTGTATACGCGAAAGTCCTGGATCCCACATGGTGTCACTTCTTTTTGTGAGCCTGTTCTGCAACAGCATCACTGTCTATCTGGTTACCTCGAGAGGGAGCAACATTCATGCTGTCTTTCACAGCGAATACACTGGAGAGTTTCTCTGATCAGTGTCCTGTTTTATTGTTGTCTGAGCTCTGCACATCTGTGAGACTCGGCTTTTTTCTCTCCCCATTAACACAGATGCAGAACAGGTGGATGTTTTTATGAAAAGGTTGTGATATCTGTGTAGGTGCTTGAGAGCTGAGACTGAATCACAGAATCTTTGGTGCTGTGTCCATCTTTGCTGTTGTCACAGTCTGTATGTCACAGCACATGGATAAGCAACAGGCAATAATGGACGTGGTACTGGGGCAGCCTTCTGACCTCTGAGGGGGTCGACCAACATACTTTATATGTGATACAGATATTGAAGAGATCTGTGCTACTTCAACACTTTTTTTTCCCCTGCATTTGAACTTTTTAAGGAATAAGTGGCTGATACACCAAATAAAGGCAATATATAGGGACGATTTCAAATGAAATTAAAGGCAAGATTTCTGTAGTCAATATAAGGACATTGCCATTTCCGCTTTCCATCAGCTGGGACAGAGCTGGCTGTTGCAGCAGCTGGATGCTTCTTGTACAAGGGGAGCGGTTGTTTTTATAGCAGCTGCCAAAGTGGAACTGGTTGGGTCTTTGGGAGGGCATGAACTGGAGCAGGCCATGTGCGGCTTAACTGGGACAACTGTGCTTGTTACCATTCCAAAAAACAGGGGGAAGTGTGTTGGGGGAGAGTGGGGAAGTCCTGTGCATGGGCAGCTGTGAGAGTTTGGGCTCAGGGATGGAAATCTGCCAGGGCAGCTCCTGACCAGAGTGGGTACAATATTTTTTATGGGTCACAGGAGATACCCTGCCTGTCACTTGTACAGAAAGTGACAGTGCCACTACAGATGCTACTTGTTCAGTACTTTGGCCTTTTCTTGGTGAATATGAAATTTACTGGAGATTTTTAATGCTAACATCCAAATTGTTTAATTCAGTGATTCTCTGGTTTCTAAGAAAATGCTTTGCAGGTCTCCATCTCATTAATGCCTTTATTCAAAGTGGTGATCCAAGCAGGAGACTAATAATAGAATTTAACACTGTTGCTTTTGATTTGAGAACTGCATGAAGAATGGTGTCAAATTAAAATACTTAGTGTTTTGTGTGTTGCTCTTTGTAGTCTGAACCCTTTTTGTGACGAGTGGCATGAATTTTCTATAATTCTGGGAGAGCAAGTGGCTATCTATTTCTAATTGTTACTGGTTAGGAATGTGATATGTATGTAATGCAAGAGAGATTGATTAGACTCATTAATGGTTTGAAAATGAAAATGTCAGAGTATTAAAATAAGCAACATAGTAATTGTGTTTTTTTATTACACTTTTGCCTTGGGTTTTGCATAATTAAAAAAGAATCATACACACAAAAAGGAATCCTGCCCTGAAAAACAGAACATCTGAGAAGAAAAAAGCCCTCTCAATTATTGCAATGAACTAAGTCCCAGGAGATAGGGGAATATGATTTGTTTGAATAATTGCATGAAAAAAAATATATAGGGGGAAAAAATAGAAGCTATATATATATATATTCTGGTTTAGAATCACAGTGAGAAAACTGGGTTGCATCTCAACATGAGCACATGATTGTTTTCAGGACTGGCAGAAGCAGTGGAAACACTTCCAAACAGATCATAGTGATTCCATGCCTGGAAGATGTGGAAGGAAATAAATGTTCTTATTAGTGTGTTATTTTCTTTAAATAAGCTGCAGTGCCTTGTTACAAGAATTGAGGCCTTGCTTTAATAATTTAAAACCTTTTTAAGACTAGGATCTGATGTCCAGACCGTTCTCCCTTTACCTTACCACTGAAGTGTCATCAGTAGGTGTTAGTCCTGAATCCTTCTTGTGCTGCTGAGAGCCATCCAAGTACTATTTTTGCAAAATGGCTTATTGAATGGCTTTCCCTGCCAGCCTCCCCTTTCTTCCCTCCACAGACTCTTTATCTCCAAATTTGTGGTGCAGGGGGTTTGGAAGGCAGAGGAGCCACGAGCTCTCTGCTCCATAGGACTCTCTCCTGAGCATGTGACTTTCTGGTGGGAAAACAGAGGGAAGGAGAGGCACATGCCCCTCTGCCATGGCAGGGGGATTTTATGACAGGCTTGTAAAAACTGGGGAGGTCAAAACCAGACTTGGTCAGTGCAAGGCAGGAGAGAAGACCTCTCTGGGAACAGAGTGGCCTCTTCTGTATGGCAGTGGGAGGACCTTCTGCCTCTCAGTGCCTGTTATGGAGATGATGGCCTCAATGAGAGCATTGCAGGTTTTCTCACGAGCTCTGTGTCTCCTCCAGATGGGCTAAAAATATCTCCTGCAATAGAGATTAAAAAAAAAATTGATTTTTAAATTTCTGCTACATTTGTCTCCTGCTCTAAAGAAATTGTTAATCTACCTGTTTGTATCTTCTACTGTCCCCACGTTAGCACAGGCTCAGCTCTGCTCACATCGGAACTTAACCAGCCAGTTTGACATTCTGTATGTTCATTAGCATTAAATGTCAACACCTAGGGCTTAAAATCAGATGATCAACTGGGTTTAAATCATGTATTGTTCTGGATTAAGACCAGGAATGAAACATTTTGTCTCAAAAACTTCTTTGGCAGGAGGAGACTTCAGGGGTGTGTAGGTGTGCTACAGCTCGCCCTGGGGCAGGGAAGGGGTGTGGGGCCTCTTGAAGTTCCTTCCAGCCCGGTTTTCCATGTTTCTACAAAAATGTGATTACAGTTGTTGCTGGCTGTGCAAATTGCTGTAGATAAGTTACTTTCAGCAACTTGTGTGTGTTTTATGGCTGCCTCCATCACTGTAGTTGATGCAGTCTTCCGTGGGAGCAACGTTACAGGTGTATCCGTGCAGCTCTGCAGCATCATGTGAGGCTTCCCAAGGTCATTGCTCTCGCCAGCACTTCTGCATGTGTGACTTCGTGGAGAGCTGCAGTATCAATATTGCCCACATTCCCTGAGGAGTCAGATAAGCTGAGGAAGATAAATTGATTTTAGTAGACTTGCTCCTGCTCATGCCAGCTAAGAGTCTAACCTGATGCTGTTCGTAGTTGTTTTTTGTCTGATTATGTAATCTCAATGTAAAAATTTGAAGTCTCGAATACATGGGTCTGATTTTCCATGTACACCTATTTTCTGAGCTCTTTAATTCATGGTACACAACCTGAGCTGCATATACAGGTGTCCTTTATTTAAGACTGCAAAAATATTTTTAAAAATACCAAAATAAACAGACCCCCAAACCAATCAAAAAACCCCACAATCCCTCCCCACCCCAAAAAACTACACAGAAAACAAAAAAATTGAAACATCAACCACAACAAAACTACCCCCCACAGAACCAGACAGTAAGAATATCAGGTTGATCACCTGACAACAGACTATTCTGAAACACTGTCTTGACATTTTCTATCTATTTAATACTGGGAACTCTCTGTTCCAATTTATTTTTAAACAAGTGCTCTGGGAACACAAATGAAAATGTTTCAAGTATTTCCACACAGATTTATTTTAGTAGAATTTATTCTTAAACTCATTTTTGTTGAAAAACATTACTGGGCCAGATTTATCCCTGGAGTAATTGCCCTTGATTTTTAATAGCATTGCAGGAAGGGTAAATTTGGCTTGTGTTTAATTTATAACACAGGAAATATGTACAGCTACAGAACATCTTTACCCAGGGCATGGTACACAAGGGGAAAACATGCATGGTTCTATCAGTATTTCATTAATTTAATTGTAACAACAGATGCAGCATTTCATTTATTTGACTGTTGTTACTGTGTTGCTAATCCAACTGTACCCCAGCTCTGGGGCCCACAAGATAAGGACAGGGATCTGTTGGAGTGAACCCAGAGGCCCAAAGGTGCTCAGAGGGCTGGAGCACCTCTGCTGTGGAGACAGCACAGAGAGTTGGATTCTTGAGCCTGGAGAAGGGAAGGCTCTGGGGACATCTTAGAGCCCCTTCCAGTACCTAAAGTGGCTACAAGAGAGCTTGAGAGGGGCATTGGACAAGGTGGAATGGCTTTAGACAGAAGGAGGGCAGGTTTAGATTGGGTATTAGGAAGAAATTCTTTACCCTAATTAAAGGGTGGTGAAATGCTGGAATAGGTTACCCAGAGAAGTGCTGGCTGTTTTCATCCCTCCAGTGTTCAAAGTCAGACTAAACAGGGTTTTGAGCAAACCTAGCCTAGTGGAAGGTATCCCTGGCTGTGGCAGGGATGTTGGAACTAGATGATCTCTTACGTTCCCTTCTAGTCCAAACCTCTGTATGATATTCAAAATGTATGTTTGTTTTACCCAGCTACAACACTGAGTGAAAAGGCTCAGACTTCTTTGAAATGTTAAGCAGTTTTGCAACTTCCACTCTCTCTCTGCCTCAATAATCTAATATTTTTGCAGATAGCACTTGGTTTTGAATCTGTGAGATGTCTTCCTTTCTGCTTACACCAACACCTGTTTCTTCCTGTGTTCGGAGAAAGAAAAATGCCACAGAGAAAGTTTCTTCCTCTTTTCCTCTTTTTTTTTATTCCTTCCTCTCCCTTTTTAGGTTACGACATGCTCAGAGTTAATTTAAAAACAGAGCTCTCTAGGAGGTGCAGTTTAGGCACAATTATGTTCAGTAGCATTTGGTATGTGTTCAGGAAAGTGCTTCCATTAAACGCATTTCTTAAATTGGAAACCAGAGTAGTAAACTAGTGAGTGCTACTTGTGTTTGGTGGCCTGGAAATAACAGAAATATTTCTACTGGTATTTCCAGTGGTGCAGTTTAGATGGCTTTCAAACAGAAATTTGTGCCTCTTGCTTAACCAGGACACACAGAAATTAGATGTTTCCAGCTGTGTTACGGGTAGTGGTATGTAGCCACATCTGTGGCTGGGGAGAGCAGTAATTCTTCTCAAGGGCTTCCTTAACCTGTGTGGATGTCCTGGCTCCAGGAGAGGAGCAGCATCTCTCTCACTGTTGGACTGTTCTGTGCACCAGTACAATTACCCCTAAAATGTGTTCTTCCCATCCTCATATGAATGTCATCAGTCAGAGAGTCATGGAAGGCTTTGAGTTGTAAGAGAACTTTAAAGTTACCTAGTCCAAACCCCGCCCCCTGCAGTGGGTAGGGACATTTCTCAGTCATTTGTATTTCTCAGAACTCCATCCAGCCTGACTTTGAACACTTCCAGTGATGGAGCCTCCAGAGCTTCTATGGACAACCTGTGCCACTGTCTCACCACCTGCATCATAAAACATTTCTTCCTTGGTGACCCTTCTCTCCATTCCTTTAAACAATTTGGCTTCTAGGTGTGAAAACCCTTTTCTCTATTTGATTTTCCCAGTCTTTGGGACTTTCCACAGTTGCATAATGGTTTACTCACCCTCCTGTACGGGGAGGAAGGGTCTTTGTTCACTCACATGTAGCAAGTAGGAGGGAGTTGTTCTTTAGTTCATCTCTCAGGCTGTAGATCACAGGAGAACATTGCTCTCATTATTTAGATCACTACTTCAGACCGACAACATTAATGGCACTTGCAGTCATTTTGTTATCTGGGCAATTAATCCACAAGGTATTGCACACAATGCGGTGAACAATACAGGAAATTATTAAACTGAGTATTTTCCATGGGTTTACATCATATTGTATGTGAATCTGGAAGTAACAGGCATGCTAGAGATAGTGGAAAAAGCAGTGGCAGGTTGGATTTGTTCAGTATTGCTGTAGTTTATGAAATTTGAGCTGCACGTTCTAACTGTTTTGATTTTGAAGGGACCTTGCAGATTGCTTTAAAAAAGCCGTTTGGGAATCTAGCTTCTCTGGAGTTCTCATAACATCAGTGGAGGAAGGTGAGAGTGTCTGGAAGCTGCTTGAGAGTGATGATATTTGACTTTAGTGCTGACCATAGCAGCTTTGATTTGCCCTCTGGATAACCATGCTAATGCTATAAGAAGCTTGCTTTCCCATTTTAGCTGCAGCAGTTAAAGGCCTAAAGGTAGGTGACATGAATGCTTCTATAAATATGTATGTTTTAATCAAGCCATTGTTTATAATTAGATAATAATCATAATGGTGCAAATAAGGGTTAGAGTGGGATGTATGAAAGGTCTTAAGCAAGAGAGAGACTAATGGTTGATGTCTTCAGTTTTTAGCTGAGGTATTGGGTAAGATTAACGGATGGCAGTTGCAGCTGAACAACGCTGATTCATCTGATGTAAGGAAGGGTAGAATGAGATGTAAGAAATTGGATGAAATTCTTATTGCCTTGGCCTTCTGTGTCTGCCTTACTCATTTAATATACTGTCTCTTCCTGCTTCTCCAGTCACTTGTTGAAGTAATGAGCCCATGGGAGGTTTTTGGAAAGGGATATTTAAAAGACATGTTCAGAGGTTTTCTACTAAATGGATGCCAGCACTTTCTAGCAATAGGTAAAAACCCTGGATGGGATAAAAAACTCTGAAATCTGCTTAGATCTCTTTTCCTGATAAAGTCTGTGCTGTAGCCTTTACAAACTTACCTTCTTGGCTCTACTATAAAATTACAAATTTCTTACCTCCCTGCTAGTGAGAGTAGTACTTCTGGGAGTGAGGAGGCGCATTTGCTGGCATGCACTTTAGTAAAGCTGCTGTTACTGTGTGTGAAAGTTCATCCATTGATTTCAAACTTTTAATGTTCTTATTGTAATTTTTTTATCACTGTGAATTTAACTAAACATTGTTTTTCTGGAAGCACTGTGTTTTCAATGGTAGATAATGTTTAAGTTGAATGGAAGCCATAGGAAAGCACTGAGCACAGTAGGGTGCAGATGAAAATTAATTTGTAGACATAACACTTCCTGAATCAAAATGTGCACCCCTGCCCAGCCTCAAAGACTTGCTGTTTATTCCACCAGGCCCTGAGGTGTATGTGTAATTAAGTGTGTTGGTAAGAGGGAAATGGCTTTTGAAAAGAGGGTGTTTCACCCAAAAATGGGGTTGATGGCTTAGCTACATATGAGATGGTGCCATCCTGGTGGGCTCTCATGGGGTGGTTGTCATCCTGCTCAAAGGCACATAATTCTGTATCTCGTGCAGCCCAATTTGCAGCAAACAAGTTAGTAGTGCTGGCAAGGTCAGGTTTGGGGATGAAGGTGGCAACCAACATCTTTTTTATCTGGGAAATCAACAGGAGCAGTTACTTAAAATGTGAGTGGGATGTTACCTCTGTGTGAAAGATGAGCTGACAGTGTCTCTCTGTAAGGACACAATGTTGGCTGAGCACAGTCAGTAAATTTTTTTAAAGTTCTACTGTTTTAAGTCCCAAAGGCCTTTGTTTTCCAGGAAGATAGAGTAAGTAAAATGGAGATAATGATTTGGTCATCTACATAGACCTATGGAGCATAGTGACTCCCTCAAGTATGTGTGAACAAGTGAGGTTGCACTGATTTTTGTTCCAATTGCATTTGTAAAATAAATGCATAACATGGGGTCTAATGAAACTCAAATAGGATTGATATTTTGTCATTTCAGAGTTACTGGGATTCTAATATTTTCATACAAGTTGTTCTGTAGGGTCCAAAGGATCTGAGTCTCTGCACTAGCCAATTGTGTTTTTGCTGGTACAGCTGTTCCCACTCTGGAGTAACTTTGCTTGATACCGATACAGACAGATCCCTGTGCTGATTTTCACTTGTACATTGCACAGAAGCTGCAATCCCAGCTGACTGTGCCTGTCCCTTCTGAGGGTTTTGATTCCTTGCCGGCCTGTTTGCTCATGCAGGTACAGCACGAGCTGCTTTAGAAAGCTGCTTTAGCTGCTTTCTCCAGTATGAGGAGCTGGGAGTGGCTGAAGCAGAGTGTTGTCTGCTGGAAAGATGCTTAAAATGCACATCTGGATGAGCAGACACTGTGTTCAGCCCATATTCACCATCCTCATTTGCCAGTTGCAGTGTGCTGCCATTGGTACCTGTGGTGTTGCTGCTCTCGGCGGTGCTGGAAAGGTGCAGGTGAGAAAACAAGAAGTATTAATGACAAATCTGTGCAGGGGAAGGCTCCTGGATTACTTCTGATAGCGTAGCTTTCATAAACAAATGCCTTTCTAAACTAGAAGTGGATCCTGTTGCTGCCTTTTTTGTGTTTCTGTGCAGCTTTTCTGCATGTTTTTGTGGAGATCAGTGGGACAACAGCCTCTGTGCAGGCAGGCTGCTGGCTTCAGTGTATCTGGTCAGAATCCTGTGTTCAATATCACCTATCTCAATGATACAAAAAAGTTATGGCTAGTTTGTTAACATTCACATTAATGGATGACTGTTAACATTCTTAGATGAAATGGGACTTAATTTAAATGTAGCAAACATTTGCTTCAATCTTAAGAGCTAATGTACATGCTAAACTCACATTGGGGAAGAGGCTGAAGGTGCAGTATTTACACCCTGCTGAGCACCGAGGCTGTTGAGGAATACATGCTGTTTTAAAGAGGACAGATTTTGACAAATGGGTCTGTGTCTTATTACGAACATGCTCAAAAAGAACGTGCTGTATTCACCAGTGGGATAGGAAAGCCCTCAGGCTCCCAGCTCTCATTCCAGCTTTTCAGTGTGGATTTTTGTCTTGGAGTCATTTCTGAGAACATATTTACTAGTTCAGCTTAAAAAAACATGTGTTTAATGTGTCTCTTTTTGTCGTTGAGATGATAAACCCACAGACAAATAACAAAAAACAAATCACTGGGGACTTTGGTAATAACTTGGGAAGGAAGAAATTCATAAAAATAGACTTGGAGTGAAAATAGCATCAATCCTTTAGGCATGAGACTTCTAAATTCCTGGCATTTGTTTTGCAGCACCAAGAAGTTCACAGCCTCTGTATTATTAATTCTAACATCCTTCTGAATTTTATTCTGTGTATCTCTTAATCCCTAACTTTGTACCTTGTTTTAAGCATCATCAATTTAATTTTCTAAACTTCTTTCAGCAAATTACCTGTTCAGATTTTGCCTCTTGATTCTAAAGCAAGCATTTTGTTCAATCCTAAAAAAAAAAGTGGTTAACATGAAATGGCTCCAAAGTGTCTGACAAAATGCTGCCTATAATAGAACAAAGCATAATGTTGTTGTAATTTATGATGTTTCTTATTGATTTGCTCATCCAGAAAAGCCTGTCTTGTTCTCTCTGCATTTGGTATCCAACATGTTGTCTTGCACTGACAACCACAGCTTGTTCCAGAGTAATTTAAGGCTCGGCAACTTGCTCAGCATCACGAATCCAGTTTTTGGTAGAGCTGAGAATAGAGCCTGTCTCTTCTGTCATGGCTCAGTTCCTCACTGTAATTGTGGGGCAGCTTTCCTACTGACTGAGTGAGCCTCTGATGTGACCAAGCCCGTTATAATGAACAGCGCTGCTTCAAATTTTGATGAATTCCCCTCGTTCAGTAATTTTTTGCCATTTTAAAATACAATTCCCCAGTGAATCATGGCAAAATATGATTGTCTAATTAAAAAAAGAAGCAGATGTTAATATTCTGCTTTGCAGTCTGGAGTTCTCCACTGCTTGTTAAGGAAGCAGGTTGAGAAAGTGATTGTGTTGTAAGATGATAGACAACTGTGGTGTATGTAGGAACTTGAGCAACTTATGTTAAAATGTTTGAAAGGGTCATGACAGTTTGGTCTGTTTTGCTCAGGTTTATGGGAATAGTAACAGCACAAGATTTTACAGTAAAGGGGCTTCCACCTCCTTTTTTTTTTTAGGAAACAGTGCTCACATTTGCAGATCACCTTTCCACAGTGAGTTGCAACCCCAGGAATCAGCAATGCATGAGATGTCTACATAAATATCATTTCACCTTTCACCTTTAGTCATAAAGTTCTTCTAGTAAGTCCATAACATCTTTGTAAGTTAGGCAGTCACAGAGAACACTAGTAATTAATTTAGTGATAGGAAGCATGAGAGGTAGTGCTTGTGCAATGTGACATGGCACAGTGTATCCACTGGAGTGTTGACTATTCACCTGTGACCATTTGTTGGAGTGCTTCTGCTTGGAAAACAGGGCTGTGCTTTTTTATAAGTCTTGGATGCCACATGGGCTCATTGGAATTTTAATTACAATTTTTCTGTGTGTTTTTGTTTTTTTTTTTTTAATAGCCCATTTAGTTATTGGAGGAGATCAGGAAAAGGATGACAGAAACACCTCTTGCCATTTCTTCCTTCCTTCTACAAATGTCTGAGGTGATAGCCTGCTTAGGGCACTGCATGGTGACATTTTAAAGGAGTTTTTGACATGCATTTTATTGCCAATATAGAATGTTTGTTTGCCTGAAAGTTTCCCATCCTTGGTTGCAGGCCCAGCAGGTGCTCAGAGTCCCCCAGGCTGTGTTTTCAGCAGCAGAACAAAGAGGAGGGCTGGCTTCAGGCATGAAGAGGTGCAGCTGGCAGTGGAGGTTATGATTGTCTATCAATAGGTATTCATCCTATTAATTAAGCTGCTGCTGTAAAACCCAGCTAGAGGACAGCTTTTCAGCCTGCCTGTTGTAAAATAAGCTGAGTCACCTGTGAAATGATGTTAATAAGAGGGCTCCAAGGCTTTTTTCAAGCCCTCTTGTTTTGGGGCTGGCAGCAACCCCTTTCAGAGACCTGGCTGCCAGGCTGTCTGTCTGTCTGTGAATGACAAATGGCACTCACTTCTCTGGAAGCTTTGTGTGCTGTTTCTGTGAACCTGGACTAGCAGGAGCCAAGCTGTGACCTCACACTGCTTTTGTTCCTCAGCTGTAGGCATGTTATGATAAAGACTTCCAGCCCCTTTCTTGGCTCTGCTGAAGTCTTGTTTTGTAGCCCTTTGGTTTTTGGCTTCTTTAAGGTTTTTCTTTCCTTTTGAGCATGAAGAAGCAAGAGTATGCAAGTTTTATTTTCCTTTATGAGACCAGTGAAAAGTAGTGTATGACTTTTTGGGATGCATGTGGTTTGTTTTAACCATTTGATGGAGATCCTTGTAGTGGCTCTTAGGACTACTGAGTTTTTTTCTTGTTCAAATGACATACTTCAGAGTTCTTGCATTTCAAGTTTAGGTCCAGTTCAGTTCCGCTTCTGTAGGACATAAAGCAAGTGAGCTGCCTTCTCTAAAGCCCTGGAGAAGGATGTGAGGAGAACTGGGGGGGTCCTACAAACTCCAGCTCATCCTCTTCACAAGTGCTGCTGAGGAAGGACAGCCTGAGACTTTCCTCCAGGTGGTCTCTCAAGCAGAAAGGTAACAATTGTAGGAAATTCCTTTCCTGCCACCAGTTTACAAGCTCAACAAACAATCCCTTTGTGGAGGCATTGGGGTCATCCTTCCAGTTTCTTACTCTTCTTTGCTAACTACTTGGAATTTGTTAAACAGTTCATTTCTAGAGGAATTAGGGAGTTGTGGTCTGTTTCTCCCTTCCTGAACCTTTTCAAGTCTTTCTAAAAAGATGAAAAAGTTGACAGAAAGCGTCCTAGAAATTGTCCCATGTCACCATATGCAACAAATTGCTCTTCCAAATTATATGCTAAAACGTCCCTTGTGTTTGTGCTAAGCTTGTGTGACTGCTTTTGTTTTAGGTATTGGCAATCTGAGTTCTTCATTCCTTTGTCTGACAAGCCAAAGGCAACTCAGTTGTGTGAGTAAAGTATCAGTCCTGTTCAGATGCAGGCTTGTTTCTTTAGAGAGCAACGCCCTTCCGCCTGAGCAGCGAGGCTGCTCTGCTGCCCTTTCATGTGCAGCCTTCTGGCTGATACTCAGCCCTGCCCTGGTGCCACAGCTTCCTGATTTATGAGGTTGCAGGAGAAGCTGCTGATTGTAGCTGCTCATCAAGAACACCAGTGAAAAGTCAACAGCTTTGACAGATGTGACTGAGTGTCAGCATTTTTCTCCATTTTTATTTTCTGTAAATTCCTGGTTTTCAGACCTCTTATTCTTCCCAACCAATAGTGAGCGGATGATGTTCCTTTACATGCCCTGTGGCATATTGTGTTCTTTGCAGGATGCCCGTTGATCACTGTTGCATTTTAATAGTCATGTGTATCAGGCTTGGCTGTCCTAAGCCCACTTGCAGCTTCCAGGAGGCTTGTGCTGGCTCACTCAATCCTTTTAAACCCTTAGAGCATCGTGCTTTTGGTTAAGGTCATGAGTAGGGTGTACAACAGCCTTTTAAAAAATTTTCTTACTCTACCTCACTTTTGGAAGATTGGTCATCAGTTTTACTGGTGTCCTCATTTTAGCTTTTTCCTTCAGGTCTTGTTTTCCTTCCTTTGTAGGGGTTTGTTTTTCCACGGATTTGCAATGCAGAGCCTCATACTAAAATTTATCTATGCCAGCTGAGAGTGGATAAAACAGGTCTGGGCAAGGAAGGGTGTCTCTGTGGACACAGTGCAGGCTGGAATGTGGATGTAGTTGCCTGAGCCAAGACTAACGCCTTGAGGTGAAGGTTTTATTTCTTTCCTGTGATTAAGCTTGGGAGTGTGTTAGTTTGGAGTAGCAATAGGTTTAAGGAAATTATTTCTTTTTCCTTTTGTCTGTTTCTAGGAAGTCTCCCTGTGTTAAGAAATCAAAACCGAGGCTGGATTCTTGCTCTGAGCCATTTGTCACCAAAGAGAAGGAAAAAAAGCTATCTTTGCTAGTGCTGATTTTTTTTTTCCTCCTAGGAAAAGGATTTCTTCCTAGAAAATGAAAAGAACTTGAGTTGTTGAGTTGGCAGGTAATTGATACATCTCTGCCCGGTCTGAAGAAGTACTTAACTTTTACATAACTACCTATGAGTCTGTTTAGGAGCTGCCAAGCTGCAGTGGATGTAGTTTTCATTATGTCAATGTATTTAAACTTGTTGCAAACGGCCTTCTTTTATGGGTGGTTAGAATTCTTTTTAAGTTGTCATTCAGAAAGCCCCAGAGGGGAGGGGAGCTGTGGCAGCTCAGCAGATCGTGCTGTACCCTAACTCCAGGCAGGATGCTGCTGTACCCTAAGGAACAGCAGGTGGCACGGAGCAAAATTTGGTTCAGCACCCGTGCTGTGCTCCTTTGGCAAGACTTGGGGATTTACAGCACTGAAGTCACTGAGGCAGCATGAGAGATACTTTGCTTGCTTGGTCTCATTTTTGATGCTGTAGCTACTGAATGCATAACTACCTGATTAATGCAGAGATTTTAATCTTCTGACCCCCTTGCAAACACTTACTAATTGCACTCATAGATTTTAAATTTGTAGAACTAGAAGGGATAATTATGATCCTGTAATTTGGTCTCTCCATGCAGCTTAACACAAATATTTTACTAAATCGGTGGCTTTATTCCCTTCACTTTGCAAGTGTGCTCCTTATTAAGGAGTTTGTTTTCTAGCCTCAATACACAGTCTTCAAAATTTCTCAAAGCATTGTCAGACTTGTTGCTTATATGATTATTTGGCTGGTATTAATCTTCACTTCTTAAAAATCAAATGAGCAGAGCTGTTAGAACAGGCTCAGTATAGAGCACGTTCTCCCATTTACAGATGTTCATCTTCCATTTGCTTTTTAACTTCCTAATTTCTTTTTAACAAAGAAAACTTTGTTCGCTGTGCAGTTTGTTTGCTGTTGTTTGTCATGTTTACAAGGTTGCTAAGTAACCTGCATCTTCTCTTACTCCAAACTTTTGCACATATATCAAAGGTAATTTTAACCTTTTTGGCTTGTATCTGATATAAATTTCTGCTTGGTTGATATTTGCTAGGACTCTCCATCATCATCATCCTCACTATCATCACAGCATCTAGATGAGGATTCCTGTTCCAGGAGAGTGACCTACACCCTTTGGTCCTGAGCCTTGTTTGGCCTTACTGGGGGACACATTAGTCTCTAATCTTTCTCTCTAGATCATGTGAAGAAAATACAGAACAAGTAGAAAAACAACCACTATCAACACATTTCTCTCTTCCTGGAGGAATTTTGCTAAAGTCCTCTGAAGTAGATTTTAAGTGTTCAGGGTTCACCAGTCTCCTTTTAGGTATCTCAAGTCAGATGTTTGAAATGTTTGCAGTCTCCCAGTTGATAAGGGGCTGCTGGTTGCTCTGGGTTTCCCCCTCTCCCTCAGAAATACCTGTTTAATGTTAAGCGTTTTATATTTGAAGAATCACTATTCTCTAATGCTGATGTTTGCAGAGATAGAATGACTTAGAAGTAAGACTTCCTGCTAAAATTGTGGGGGATTTAGTATTTTTGTTCTTTCAGTTCAGCATATTTGTATATAAACATGGATTTGGGTCAGTCTTCCCCCTTCTCCCTGCTAAGTTTTTCTGTCACGTTCCTATTTGCAGGAAGTCCTTTACCACTGGGTGCCACTGTTTGATAGTTCTTAACATTTGCTTCAGTGAAGCCCTGAAGAAACTCTCCCTTCACTCTTTGGACTTCTGATTTCAAATCAAGGCTCCATTTTCATCTGGCATCACATGTTTCAATGTAGTAAAATTTGATTCAAACAAACTTGCCCTGATTTTTAATTTAGTGGCCCACACTGATGGGTCTACAACACATTGATGGTACATTATAGCTGCTTGGAGTACAAAGTGATCTTATTTGCTTTTCTGCTCTTAAAATCTCTTTATAAAATGTGTCATTCCAGAATTGCGTATGAATCACTATTGACCCATGTATAAATAAATTGCTTGTTACCTTTGGGGATTAATCTAGTTGCAAACTGTGCTGCTGAGTGCTTTCCTAAGAGGCGTAATTTCAATTATCATCTCCTGAAAATCATGTTACTGCGCTGTTACAATTACCTGTGTAGTGTTTTGGTGAAAGTTATGTGTATATTGAGTTGTATGCCTTTGCCAGTCATAATTTATTCCTTTCAAAGGGCTGACATAGATGAGAGGACAGCAGAGTGTGTACGACATGCTGTTGTTCTGCAGGGCAAAAGCACTGTAGTCACTCAGGGCCTTTTGGATGAGAGGTGTCCAAAACACTGGGTCTTCTCCTTGCCATATGAATGGCTTACCCACACCCCCAGCCCTGTCTGGGGATTTAGATAATCACAGGATCCTGAGCAGAATGAGTATGAGGAATATAAAGTCCATAAAAGGTATGTAGGGAATCTAGGTAAGACCAATGATGTAAGATGCAAAGTGTGCTTTACCTGCTGTTAGTCCCAGACTGGAGCCATGGTGTTACAGTGGGTGGATCACAGACCAGGATTTAGGGAAGATGAGTTCTGTTCAGTGTGCTGCTTTTCATCCTGTGTCATTCTGTCTTTTCTACTGCCTGTATTAAAAATTAGATGCTAAGTAGTTTGTTGCAGTGAAAGTCAACATCGGAGTTTTGCTGTGTCTGACAAAAAGGGGACCTTTTGGAAAGTCTCCATCTTTTCCTCTCTCAGTATTTTTGAATCACCTTGTTATGCAGACCTCTTCTTGCAGCAGGAAGGGAGAGGCACTTTCTGTCTTCTGCTTCTCATTCCACAGCTGCATTGACACTTCTTCAGCATTTTAACCAAGAAAGAAATGCAGCTATTTAGAGCTGGTCCTTTCAGCTGGTTTGAAAGCCAATGGCAGAGAGCTTCCTGGCAGATCTTTCAGACTGAGCAAGATTTCTTCAGGATTAATACAAATTCCTCTAATTGGGATTCCTGGGGTTTCTAGTGGAAGGTGTGAGGCCATTCTTAAGTCTGTATCTTCTTGCATCTCATTTCCAAGTAAACCAAGAGGAAGGAGCCATTCTGTCCTCACCAGCATTGCTTTCCTGGCCTTTGCCTCTCTGGGGGTCAGGGCTGTTCCCTCCGCACCCAGGACTTGACTGAACTTCAAAGCCCTGGAACAGAGACTGCCTGGTGCTGTTTAAATTGAATGGGAGCCATGAGCAGCTCTTAGCATTTGAGAGAAGTGTAACTGTGGAGCACTGCCCCAGATCTTGCACTCTGCCTTCCTTTAGGTGTCAGTGCCAATGCAAATATCTTTAAAATGACCCTCTTTCTTCTGATTTCTCGTTTAGTGGATGTTTGATCTGTGCTTTGTTGATGTTACTCTCAGCAGTACTTAAGGGAAGAAAATGAGCGTTAACTGGATTTCCTTCAGATTTTGAGTGGGTTAGGTCATTTTAATGTTGTCTAAAGTGACAACAGGAACAGCTTCAGGAGCCAGCAAGCTCTATTTCTTTCCATATCCTTGACATCACTGAGATTGCTTTGGGCTGCCCTAATCAAGTGAGCCCTCTTCCTGAGAGAATTCTGTGTGGTCTGTCAGTCTTTTGGCAGCCGTGGAACTAATGAAGCCATGATATACCTAGTGTCAGGGGGGTGCTGTCCTGGCATGGGATGGACAGGACTTTGTCAGCCTTGGGATGGGATGTGAGATTTTGAAGTGCACGACAAGAAGCATCGAGACTGGCCTTGCACAAACGCATGGTAGTTTCTCAGATGCTCTTCTCTTTTATGTGTGGAGCTGTAAACAAAAGCCAGATGCCTGCTAAAGGGTTTAAAAGGTCCATGATATTAATTTTGAAGAACAGTAATGCAGTAACCTGGTAGCAAGATAGTAGTCATTGGGCAATCCCAGGTACATGCTGCCCTCAACGTGTTGATTTTGAGGCAACTGAAGACACTACTGTTCAGATCTAGAAGCAAAGCTCTTGTCACTGGGAAGTGGCAGCTTATTTGAACAAAGAACGAGGCCTGGGAGGAATTGCAGCCACCAGGACCTCTCTGGTACTTCCCTTTCCCTCCACAGGCAGTCTAGCTGTGTTTTGCCCTGGCACTAACTCCATCCTCCCTTTCAGCCACCAAAGACATTGTAAGAGTCAAATTCCTTTGTTGGTGTCTGGCTCGAGCATCTTGGCTGGGAAGAGTATTTTGTACTCTGTTTTCGGGAACCCTTGCTTTGAATTAAAGCATGAATTGTGGGAAATTATTAATGATATCTATAATCAAGAATTAATCAAGTAAATCTCTTTAGTCGAGTGCCTCTTACTGCACTGAGAGCATACAGATAAAGATGATAGTGGTGTGAGTTTTTATGTGCAAACTGTGCTGAGGTGGTGCCTGCAAAGCACACTCTGCATTTAAATAGTTCTTTTACTTTCTACCCAAGCAAGGTGGTGCTTGGTCATGTAACATCTGAGCAGAGGGAGACATGCTGAAGAATTTTTATTTCAATTTCTCTTGAAATTGGAAGAGGGGGAGAGTAAAACAATATTTTTTTTTTTCCCTGAAGAATGCCTTCCGGTTACTTGTAGCAAACTGCAAGTCTGCGCTGTAGTTTAAAGAGCTAAAAATGTAAGTCTTGAAACAAAGTGATGGTTTACAGTACAGCTCAAAACAGATGTTGAAGCTTTTTCGAGAATAAAATCTTCAGGAGCTGTTCAGTGTTTGAGCTAGTGCTCCTGTGGAAGATATTAGTTCAAGAATTTATTAAGGTAAAAAGGAAATCATGTGAATTTAGTCTTAATGTAACTTTTGGATCTAGTATAGTCTATTATTTTCATGTCCATTGGTATTTTTAGGCATTTATTTATCTGCTTTTTAAGGGGCCTCAACTCTACCTCTGCCTTCACAGCTGGAAATAATTGTGGGAATAATTTGAAGGGTGAAAATGCCGTATATATGTGTAATAATATAAATATATGGTGTCTCACAGGAATTTTTATATTCAAATTCCATATGTAGAGAGTGATTTCTGGTATGAAGAATATCAGATAGAAAATAAATGCAATTCCCTGAATGCCATATAAACATGGGAGGGTTTGGTTAGGGGTTTTTTTTGTGAATTTCTTTTTCCTGTGGAAGCTGTGGGAGCCCTGTTGTAGCAAAAACTCTGGGAGCTGCTGAATCCCTGTCTGGTGTTGTTAAAATATCTGTTAAAAACACTGTCTGTAGTTCTCTTTGTACACGTTTCCAGTGTTACTACCATTAAGGGACTTTTGCTAGAAAAACCCTCTGTAGATAGAATAAAAGATAAATAACACTGGAAGCAAAGGTATCTGCTGGACATGTGCCCCCAGATGTGACTCACACTTCTGGCATGCTCTAGTTTGGTTGTATCTCTTCAGCAGGACCAATTACTGAAGGGTCTTTTCTGTTTTCCCTGAATTTACTTGTGCTCCAAGGAAATTAAATGAGAGAGTTGCAAGTATGTGACCGCTTGGTCTTGGCTTTTCAAGGCTGAGGTACTTCTTAATTACTCCGAGAGCATGTTTTTTGTCTGGAAACATTAAACTTCTGTCTGGGAGGATACTTGAAGTAATTTTTCTACAGAGGCATTTATTTGTCTAGTGGGATGTTGAAATTGGTTTACAGTTGTTTGAGGAGTTAAAATTCCTCTTCCGTACAGGATCCCCAGTTTATTCTTTCTCTCTGTGGATCAAAATCCACATGTACCGAAGAAGTTGTGGACAGACTGTGCGAGTTACTCAGGCGTGACAAGGTAGATAAATGCCTTTGTGCTGCTTGTACAGCAGCAGCTAATTCAGCAAATGCACTGGGAAAGCACCTGCCAAATTAGTGGGTGTATTAAACTTGAGCCAAGTTCAGCTAAAACATCCCCTGAATCCAAATCTCCTTTATTTGGAGCAAGGTAGAGAGGAAACGCAGCAATGGATTGTGCATTCTCAGTTGATCATGTAACAGCAGATGGTTAAAAGGAGCCTCTCGGATGCTCTTCAGGCAGCATATTCCTGCTAAGTGATTATTTGGATTATTAATGTCCCACTGTAGCACCTAGTGATGATCTGAAAGCAGCTTTATGGGCTGTGACTTTTGTGGTGATGAGCACTAGAGACTCATGGAATTAATAATGTTTTAATTGTTATTGCTTGAACATTGATTAAACTTGTTTAAGGACTTTTAAGGGATTCTGTCATTGAGCTTGACTGGTTTAATGGTGTGAGCCTGCACCTCAGAATGAGACTCTGGGGATAAAGTGCTCTATTCCTGTCTGCACTTGGTGTGGTGAATCTTTTGTGCCTCAGTTTCCTTTTTATGTGACATTTGCCTGTGCTTTTGTAAATGTTAGTTTTGACAGGGTGTGGGTAGAGATCATATCTTAATCTTATCTTAATTGTATTGTTTGCGGTGACTTATATTACACAGTGACTGTGCAGGACTTTGTTGGTGGCCACCAGCCAGGCTCAGGTTTGCAGAGGGTGTGAGAAAATTCACTGAGTGGGACCTGGGTGCCCCATGTTGCTGGCTCTGTTTGGAAATCCTAGTTTAAGTCATTTGCAGCTTAATCACACATGGAAAGACTCTTCTCTTCCCAGGGGAGTTTTTATTCATTCATGTTTGCTGCTAGTAGAGTTATGTTACAGTAGGAAACCACGATTCCTGACCTCTGAGTTGAATACATGTTTTAAAAATAGTGATGGGACAGAAGAAAGAAGGAAAAATAGACTTCACTTTAAGGGCTTGCTCAAACCAGATCGATGTGCTGCAAAATACTGCACCACACTTTGAGAAATGATTGAATCAAATTGTTTTTCAGGGGCTTGTGTCAAGAAAATTGTACATTGTTGATGGCAGTTGTAGAGTAATTCTGCCTTTTTCATCTCCACCTAAGCAAACAAGAATTATCTTGAAGAAGCAGCAGGTTATTTTTGGATTTACTTTAACAGAAAGCCGTTGATAAATGGCTTCTAGAAGACTCACAGACCCATCAGTGCAACGGAACTGATAGAGAAATAAAGCAAAACAAATATTTACAGAGAAGGTTTATTTTGGGTGGAGGTTGGATATGTAATATTTTAGTTATTTTAGTTGTAATAAACCTGATGTGAACACTGAGGAAGAATGAAATGTTATGTCCTTGTGTAAGAAAAGAGCTGCAGCTGGTTTATTCACTGTCTGAAGAGAATAGACCCCTACAAATGTTAATTAACAGCATGGTGCTGTGTGGTGTGTGTTGTTGACGGGTTTTGGGGGATTATTTTTTTTTTTGTTTGGCATGCTATGGAACAGTGAGGGGTCTGAGATGTGAGTTTGGCCAAGGGCCCCCAAGATGGGCTGTGGTGGAGGCCGAGGGACCTGCGCTGGCTCAGCCCAGAGCAGAGGTTTGGTGGGACCAAATGGCAGCCCCCGTGCCTGGGAGGTGCTTTCCAAGGAGATTTACTCAGACTCTTCACCAGAGTGCGTGGCTGGAGCATGAGAGGCAGCAGGCTGGAGTTGGAACAAGAGGTTCGTATAGGTGTGAGGGAGAACCACCATGAAGAAAGGCAAGAGGGACCATCCACACAAAGGCTGTGCAGCCTTGGGGAGTTTCAGGGTCTTACTGGAAAATGTCCTGAGCAACCTGCTCTGATCTCATAGCTGTTCCTGCTCTCAGGAGGAGGTTGAATTACAAGTCTTCCAAGCTTTTTCTGGCCTGTTTTCCAGTGATCCCCTATATTTGGCATATGTGGTGATATCCGGTTGCTTGATTGAAGCAAGGAGGACTCTGAAGGGGTGACAGGAGAAGTATTCTTATTGCCTGATCGGTGTCAGTAAGAGGTTTCTGCCATGTACAGCGATACATTTCCATAGTTTCAAACTGTGGGCAATTTTTATAGTCATTTCAGAGGTCCCTGTGAGACCTGACACCCCCAGAGAATTCAAAAATTCTTCATATGAACGTGCCTTGAAGAACTCATGAAGGAGCCACTCTGAGAGCAGCTCACACTGGTGAGCTGTTTCTCACTGAAGTTTCTCCACAGGAATTTGGTGTGTGAGATGCAGCACCACTAAAACATAGTTCACATCATCTGTTCTGAATGAGAAGCTGAGAAACCTTTGCCAGGTCTACTGGATACATTCAAATCCGGAGTATCCTTCCTGCATCTGCTGAAAAGTTGCATGTTGTTTTGCTTCCTCACCTGTAAGCAGCTCTAGCTGGGTGCTGGTTGTACTGTTCAGTTTTAATCTACTGAAGTATTAAGTGAAAATCTTTCTGCTGTATCAAGTGGATTTGATCAGACCTATGCAACAGTATGAGAGTCCTACTGAAAGAAAATAGTTCAGGGATTAAACTGCAGCTGAACATAGGTTTTGTAACTCATGGGGTGAGAAAGGGAGGGAAGGGCTGGTAACAGTGCGATCTGAATTACAGCGCATATTCAGCTTTTACTGGAAACAGCACAGCAAATCCCAGTGATTCTCTGATTTATCTCGTAGCCCCATGAGTACAGTGTGCAGCATTCAGCTGTTCCGCCAGTCAGGAGAGTGGAAGCCTCTCTCCTTTTCTTTCATGTCCCATTGATTCATCTCTGTAAACCCACATGCTGTGAGATTATTTTTCAGGGTCTTTTTGAGGGGCCAACATTTCATCAAACTGACAACTGCAAATTCTGTGTGCAGGTTTTCACAACAGTGAAAAGAGACAGAATTTCTCTGAATGTGCTTTGTATTGGATGCTGGTCATCTTGTCAGTGGTACTTTTTAATGGAAAGGGGTATGAATGGTCACATATTAATTATTTGAAAAACATTGTTTACTTTTCAGCTGTTGATTCAAAATGTTGTGATTTGATACGTAGATAAGTGTTCTATAGCAGGATAGGAAAGTGCCACTTTTCCAAATTAAATAAATCATAAATTCATTGCCTTCAGGTCTGGATTTCTGTGGGTTTTCACTGGGTGGAATATGGCTTTTAAGGAACAACCTCACCTAACTTTTTTCTCCTCTGCTTTTCCACTCAGAAATCAGTCCCCCATTACAACAATTGCAGATCTGGCAGTTTCCACATGGAAGCTTTTGCTCAATACAGTTCAGGGCTTGCTTATCCACAGAGGTGTTTTCTCCACAACTGACATGTCACTGACAGCACAAAATGAGACTCAAAATGCTTTTGATACACATTCATAGTATTTAATATAGTCAGTATTTAAAATGTCTTTAGGGTCTCAGTACGACTGATCCAAAAATGTTTCATCTGAATAGGCTTATTAAAATCAGTAAGGGTCTTCACACACTTAAACAGAATTATTTGTCAAGTTTTCAAAACGGGGGAAACTCTTGACTCCAAGTCACTGGATGAAGGCTGTTGGAGATGCCATTGTTGAAAAATTGCTGCTATTTAAAAACATGCTACTGATGTTTGCTCTGAGAGCTTTTACTTTCTACAGACAAAACTAATCCAGCAAAAGCATTACTGTTGCCAATGTAATATGCTACCTTTGTGGTTTAGGACATCTTTAAAAGGCCTTTCAGTGTAAATTCACTATGGTTTTTCCTGTTTTACAGATACTGCAAACAAGGACACTGAACCTAAAGATCCATTTCCCATTCCAAGAAAGATTATGGCTGAACCAGACTACATGGATGATGACAATCCTGAATTAATTAGACCTCAAAAATTAATTAATCCTGTGAAGTCATCCCGGAATCATCAAGATCTCCATAGAGAGCTGCTTATGAATCAGAAAAGGTAAGAGTCTAAAAATCACTGGTGGCACCCTCCCACCCCAGACACACAACTTGAGTTTTAGTTTCATCATAATGACACTGTCTCCGAATCCAGCAGGCACTGTTGGTTGATTCAGATCTTGTAAATTGAAAGACTCTGATTCTTAATCGTGGCATTTATTTCTGTTTGAATTTCAGTGCAAAAGCTTGCCTTAGAAGGCTTCTCATTTTGTTTTTGTAAATACTCAGAGGGTCAGTTTTGAGAGGAAGCAGTTCAGTTCTCCTCTGTTACATTTCATATGAGTTACCTGGATACTTTAATTTGTCTTGTACTCTTAACGTTACCAAGTATTTGACAATATTTTACTGTTAACAGCGGGGTGATGAAATCCCGTGGACTTTCACCATTCCCAGTGCACTGAATTGATGAGGCCACTTTTAAATCAGAGAAATCATGTAGTTTATTTCACATGAAACTGTTCTCTACTTATTTGATCTGTCTCACAATGCAGTATGATAGTCTGGTGCCTGCTGTGCTGCTGCACAAGTGTTTCTTTGTATGTTTTTCAAATGCTGCCTGCACCTCTCTGGGATGGGATGCACAGCTGTTGCTCTGTATATTGCTTTTAGAGATGTAAACAACCATGTCTTCATTTCATCAACTTCAGAGACACAAGCACCTGGCCCAGAAATAGCTGAAGTTCTGTTAATAAATCTCTTCAGCAACAGAAGTCATTTAGAAAACACATTAAGAAAATAGCCGTCAGACCACCTGGTGGAGGAAAAGGCACTACGTCTGTTGATGCTCCTTTGTTTAAACCAACAGAAACCAGCTATGATATCAGTTGGTGATTTGGTGCATTGAAGAAACCCAAAATGCACTTTTCAAATGCAGGGTATGGGGGTCTAAAAAATAGAAGTGGAAGAACAGTATTTCAGAGTGCATTTGAGCAGAAAGCTGATGGTAGCAGCCATTCTGACTTTTTGAGACTCAGGACCTTGATAAAGAAGAGTAAAAAGCCATAAATTAGGCTACTCCAGCACAACTAGATTTGTCTATTTGGCAGGAAGAGTCACATCATGGCAGTTTTTATCTCTCTCTCTTTTTTTTTTTTTTTTTTAAAGGGGGAAACTACAATACTTTGGCATTGTATTATTTTCAGGGGAGAAGGGGTCTTTTTATGTGTAATAGCAAAATCCTCACAAAAGCTGGGCTTAGAGACTTAATTCTAAATGGATTGCATACACAATATAGCATTTCTTTAGTGATGAAGAAGGAGAGATATTTTACAGAACGCCAACTGAATTGGAAGAAACTGGCCTAAATAGGTATTTGTCCTAGTTTTTGTTAATGGGATTAAACATCAAAGTCAGTTCCTGGTACCAAGAAGTTTATAGTCATTGAAAGAAAAATAGTTGAAGTTTCCTGATGATCTTAATCTGGAGGATGTGGAGGCTGCAATAAATTAACACTATTTTTTTTTTTCTTTTAAGTTTATGAAAGCATGCAGCACTTTTAAATAGTGTGGAGTTCTTTTCTTCTAAGAAAATATCCTATTACACAGAGAAGTTGTGCAGACCTCAATACCCTCTCTTCTCTTATTTTAATTTTGATTAGCTGCAGCTGGTAATTTTAGATTCTTATTTACTGGTGCAGAAATAAATACTTTGAGGATTTTCACCAGCAGAAAAATTGGTATCTTTTAGAGGAGGGTTAGTGTTCTGTGCTTTTGTCACTGTGCTAGCTCTGGTAGGAGGCTTTTCAGTAATGTAGATATTAGGCTCTCTTCTGCTTTGTTACAGCAAACTGTCAAATGTGTGGAGGAGTTTGAATGTTCTTATAGAAGTCTGTTTAACATGCTCCTTATTTTGTTGGTAAAACTCAGTGTAGACATCAGCAGCTTCACTTTTTGGACCCATCAGCTCTGAACAGCCAGAAATGGATGTTGGAAGATACTAGCTAGTACTGGTCCAGTCATTCTCCATGCCTACTGTGAGCAGTGTCTGTCAGGTCTAGAACTGGTATAGCTATTTACTTGCAGAAAGGGTAGTTGTTTTGGGAAGAGGAAAAAAAAACAAACAAAAACAAGCAAAAAAAAAAGGGGTTCAGGTGGTGCTACCTCAAGGCACTGGTCACTTAAATTCTTTTTACTTACTAGGAGTCAACCTCAGCTCTGCAGAATATTGGTGCTGTCCCTTTCAAAGGTTTTAACCCTATCAGCTCTCACTTGTGTCATAACACACTTTGCTTCCTCTATATCAAAGCCTTAGGATTTGTAATTTAACCAGAACAGTCACCAGGAGGTGATACAAGACCCCAGTTAATACAGTATCCAGCGGTTTGTTGCTTTTCCTTTTTACAAAAGAGTGGAAACAAGATTGACTTTATAGTTCTGTTACAGATCTGCCATCACCACCTGATTGGATTGAGGGGTTGTATTTACTTGTAGCTTCTGCAGGTTCCCTTTGTTACAGCACATCTGAACCAGTCTGTGCCTCTGCTTTGTTATGGTCCAACCTCAGTGAGAAAAGCAGCAACAATAATGTTACTTAGCAGCTGCTCCATGGTTTGTGGCTGTTTTGACTGCTGAGTGCCAGTGTGGAAGCTTCCACTCACTCTGCTCTCACCAATGCAGTAGTAGTAGTAGTAGTAGTAAAAAATTATTCCAGCTTTTCCTGCCTGACTTCAGTTTTACATGCTAAAATGCAATTAAAATAGCATGAAACATAAAATATGAACAGAGTCTTGTAGCTTCTGTTGCACTCAGGCCATGAGATCTATTATGAGAAATAGGGAACAGCATTTGGTGTTGCTAAATATTTGATTTTGCTGTCAGGGTATGTACAGGGATAGAGTGTTGCATAATATATGGAGTCATTCCTAGATGCCACCATAAAATGGCATTTTAATGTTTTATTGGACATGCTGTCAGATATGCATATTAATGAATAATTAGGCAACCACAGATGTATGGCAAGTAGGAAGGGTAAAAATACGCTTTCTGAAAGCTTATTCAGATTATTGAATTTCTTAACGTTGAAATAAACACATGGTTGATGTTAAACTTAACGCTGGATGCTTTCACATAATCATATTCACAGGAAAGGCAACAATAACAAAGACAAATTTCAGATCTCTCTGCTCTGCCTTAAGTGACGCTAATGCCTGAATAACAGGGAGAGTTTTGAATCTTATAATAAATTTTGAAACCATCATAACATTACAGAGCTAAAAGCAATAGCTGAAGCCACAAAAATAAGTAGGAGTGAGTATCCATGTGTGTGCCCATATAAATAATGTCATGCATCTTCCCAAGGAGTGAGCTTTCTCATTCCAGAGTAGCTGGCTTGGAAAGCAATTTGTGCTGAACAGGCTCAAAACACTCAGTTCATGCAGCACCCAAAGGCTTGTCAGAGGGAGAATCCTCCAGGCTTTGTCTGGTCTCCAAGGTGATGGCAACTTTTTCATTGTACATTTTTGTTGTCTTAGGCTCTTTGTGATGTTTAGTGTAGCCTGGGAGCTCTTGCTGGAAATAGCTTCACAGCCAGGCATGGGTAAAACTGTCACATTTTCAAGGAGAGAAGAGAATCCATGATTTCCAGGAGCAGTGTGACAGACCACTTTTTAGTTTTGTCCATGCAGACTTCTATGGGCAGAATAGCCTGCACAGGACTGTCTGAATGCAGTCCTTCTGAGTAATCAGGCAGCAAGCAAATTCTTCATACCCAAAATTTGTTTGTAGCTCTGATAGTGTCTTGATCTGTGATGGTTTTTTCAGTCAATTCTTTTGGAATCAAGAGAATACAGTGAAGACTAAAGATGAAAGTTAATGAAGTATACAGGAGAAATACTAGCATGTACATTAAAGGGAAATATCTTTGGTTATTATATGTCTTAAATCTAGCTTAGGGTACTGGTTAGAAATCAGGAAAATGTCTGCATGTTTTTTCTCTTTAATTTATATCCCAATGTATCTAAACAGGCACCTACTTGATTTTAGTAAAGCTGCCCGCAATTCTGTGTGAATTCCTGCTAATTAAAACTGATCTCTTTTTTTCCTCCCCCCCTCCCCCATGTAATTTGAAGGGGTCTTGCACCTCAGAACAAACCAGAGCTACAGAAGGTGATGGAGAAAAGGAAAAGAGATCAAGTTATTAAACAACAAAAAGAAGAGGAAGCACAAAAGAAGAAGTCAGACC
Source organism: Rhabdornis inornatus (assembly GCA_013397075.1). Classification (NCBI taxonomy): domain Eukaryota; kingdom Metazoa; phylum Chordata; class Aves; order Passeriformes; family Rhabdornithidae; genus Rhabdornis; species Rhabdornis inornatus. The sequence continues at coordinate 53,676 of VWZS01006640.1, forward strand.
TGGAAATAGAGCTACTGAAACGGCAGCAGAAACTGGAGCAGGTAAGATGAAGAATAACAGACATTTGCACATCTGCATCTCAGCTACTCACCTGAGGCTCCCTTTGGAGACAGAAAAGAAGCAGCAGTCAATTTTTGGCATATTTCCCCTAGTTAAATTCAAGTATCTCTTAGGATAAGTCAAATCATGCTCTTTAATTACCAGTTGTCATTTAACGTATAGGAACTGCATATGGGGTCTGCCTTTGGTCATCCTGCACCAGCCAACAGGAATGTGTGTAGAGCACTGATGTTATTTAACCATTGAAGCTGTGGTGATTTAGTCAATTTTTTGTAGTCTAACTATGATCCACTAAGAATGGCTGTTAGGCAGTAATACATCAAAATTACATTTAATGAGTTAAAATCAATTGATTCGCCTGGGTTATGTAAGAAGCTAGATAATATTTAAAAGATCTTTGTAGTCTTAAAAATGTGTGAGCCCATTGGTGTTTTGAAGTGAAAGAAAAAGTCCTCAGACCCTGTGCATGGAGATGATGTGGAGTTGGAGTTCTTGTGGTGAAGCTTTTTGCCAGGCACAGGGCCAGCCAAATGTCTCAGTGCCTCTGGAAGCACTTCATGTGCCTGAGAGGAAATATCTCTACAGTGAAACAGCTCATCAGAGAAGTCACTGTGCATCGAGCAATGCATTTGTTTTAAAATAAATGAATGCTATAAATAAATGCTTTAAAACAGTACGTCCTGTGTTTCTCAAAAGAAACCAATTAAGCCAAGTAATTACTGTTAAAAATTACATGTAATCCAATCATTATAGGTTTCAGGGTTTTATTATATATTGGGGGTTTTTTTGTTTTAATTAGGTTTAAAAATATTTTTGGAGAAAGCTATTGTATTTTTAAGTGTACCATCCTGTCATTTTTCTTATCTCTCTTAAGGGCCAGCTTTGAATGGTTCAGCTTGTGGGAAGATTTGATTTGAAACTGAGCCATCCAACATAGATTATGTAGATTACAAAATTCTGTTAGAAGAAGAAAAGCCTGCCCATTGCAAACAGTGCTGTGACTTTGTAAACATCACAGGAATGGCATTAATTGACAACATGACTCATGGAGGGACATTGTTGTGATTTATAGAAACAAGGCATGTCCCTTGTTGGTGAACCAGAGACAAAGGAGAGATTATTTAGGTGATCTGTACGTGGTCCCCATTAATCAGGGACACCTTGTTCTATTTAAAAAAAAAACACAAAAACCTCCTTTCAGGCACTTTTGTTAGTTTTCTAAAGGTTTTTTTTCTCCCTTTCTACCAACTTATCTGCCTTCCCTAAGGATCACTAAGCGATCCATATTCTGTGCCTTGTGTGAGCCTGTGCTGGATGGGCACTACTTACATAGCCGTGCCACACAGAGACTTTCCATTCCTGACGTGGAAATTTCAAGTGCTTGCATAGGCAGAAGCTCCAACTTGGTTAAAAAAGTCAGTGAATGGGCTCTCAAAAATGAATGGCTAAGAGCCAGTGAAGATTTTTGGGTTTTTTTATTGCTTTTTGTGCTAGGCAAACCAGATACTCTTAAAGAGGCTCAAGTTAGATCCAGAACTTCATACCTAAACATTCAGAAATCAGTTCTGCAAGTGTGCTCAGTAGTAGCTGTTCACGTGTTCTCCCATGAGGCACATTCTTCCTTGCTCTGTTGTAGAAGCCAGAGAAGGGAATTACTGTTGTTTCTTTAATGAAGATGTCCAAGAATTTCTTTAAAAATGCTTCATCTTGTTCTTGTACTGCGCTTGCAGAGTCTTTGCCTGTCTGGCAAAGGTGGACGTCTGGAACAAGCTAGAGCCAAGGATTTGAAAAGATTTATTGTTTATGAGAACAGATACTCCCAAAGAAAGGCAATTTTATCTTTTCCGTGGGACAAAGAAAGGAAGCAATTTAAAGTTTGGCATGACGTTATTGAAACCTTTAGTTTTTTGTCTTGTATTTCAGTGATGTGTTTTCTATACTTTTTTTTTTTAACATGTGATTCCTTTTTAAGCTGGAACTGGAGAAGCAGAAGATACAGGAAGAGCAGGAAAATGCGCCTGAATTTGTCAAAGTCAAGGGCAACTTGAGGAGGACGGTCCAGGAAGCAACAGAAGCACCAGACTCCTAGAAGCCAGTGCCTGCTTAGACTTCCAGCTTTCCTGCAGAGAGAGGCTTTTGCAAGATGTCTCACATTTTCCCCTCAAGAGGGAAAGTAACAGCTGACACTTACTGAAGATGAGATTTTTAATTCCTGGGACGTGTGGATTAAAAAGACAGTATCATAAACAGATCGTCTTGCCAAATACAGTCCTGAGATCAATGGATAAGGAGTGTCTTTGTCAGTTCAGTGTCGTGGACCAGGCTGACATGTTTTCTCAGAGATTTTAACCAGGGATACTAGAGAAACTCCTTCAGTGTTGCACTGCTTTAACTCTTGTGAGCCTCTTTTAGTGGAGATACACAGATTATATTTTGCTTTAAAACAGAACAAAAATCCTCCTGTGATATCAAGCTTTGCTGCGCAGGTAGATTTCCTCCATCTAGACCTACAGCTTCTGTATATCCCACAATAATTTGTGTTTAGTTGGATTTTTTAATAAATCTAGGAGGATATGAGGTGTGCTGATTACTGCTGCCCATTCCCATTAGGCTAGGTAGGTGTGGGCAAGATGAGAATGCTTAAAATTCACCAGCAGTGAAAAGTTAAGCAGCCTTAAAGCCCATTTCTTGCTGTTTGGCATGTAGAATTTGGGCTATGAAAGAGCAAAAATCTGATGATCATTTCACAGGGAGACTCCAGAGGCTGATATATCTCTGTCTGTAAACTTACACTGTTGTGTACAGGCCTGTGAAGTGCTACCTGTGAATTTACCTCTCAAAGCAAAATGATCTATCTTCTACTTTTCAAGTTTTGAAATCCTGCTTACTTGGGTGTTGTGGCCTTTCTCCTCCAAGGACATGCTGAATGGAGTACAGTGTTAACACATCACTTGGTAGTGTTTGAACTCATTTGCTGGAGCTGATCTGCCATCAGTTCCTACTCTTTGCTTGCAGACACTTGTTGCAGTTTCTGCAGTAGAGAAGTGTTTAAACCAGACCAAACCAATTACTGGAATCTACTGAAATGGAATTTTTTTCCCTAAAATGAGGCATAAAAAGAAATTAATTTTATCCCATCCTTCATTCAGCCTCAAGAAAGAAGGGAAGTGTGTTACCGCTGAGACTTTGGGTCCAATTCTGTCATCTTCTGCCTTTCCACAAGTTGCCCCTGTGACTTGCCATTACATAAAATACTGCTTGCACAGGGATGACAGAATCTAATCCTTCATGCTTAGGACTACTAGTTATCCAGGAAAGCCTGGGATGAGGAGTGGGGAACAGATTGCTCGTGTAGGATAATAGAATTGGATTCTTACCTGGTGACACTGGGTGCAGATACATCTTCACAATCTGGGGAGAATTCCTCATCTTCCTTGGTCGGAACAGTCCTAGCTCTCACTGAAACTGTGTTCATACATACCTGCTGAGGATCTAATCCCTAGCTTTTGCCTTAGGATGCTAAACACAATAATTTCTACTTTGTAATTACATTGGACATAACTGTTTGAGAACACTTTTTATTAATATCAGCAGTGGCATGTTTGTATTGTAAAGGTGTGGTGGAGGGTTGTTGGTTTGGTTTTTATAGTTCCTTTTGCCTTTCCTATAAGTATTGGACATTCTAAATAAAATTTCAGATTAGCACTTGGGACAAAACACTCACAATTAGAAATGTTTCCTAGATACAGACTTTAATTTGTTAAGGCATTTTTGTGAGGACATAATCAGATTGAGGGTAAATTGAATTGTGATAAGTGTATTGCCATTGATTTAGACTTGCAGTGTGACTCACGTCTGGAAGATTAAATGTGAAGATGCTCTAACAGACTGTTCAGATTATGGACATACAGAAGACAAAGGCCAAATGTAAGACTCTTCCATGTATTATCTCAACAAAGGAACACCCTGAATGCTGCAGGTTCTTTCCTCTCTCGTTCCATTCTCCTGGCAGGAGAGAATCTTCTCTGTCAACACATCATTCCAACACTTGCACTGGTTTTGTTTCATGCTGTTGAGACAGCGCTATGTCCGAGTCTTCCACGTCCCGCTCATGCTTCATCTTAGCTGCTCCCAGCCTACCAAAAATCCTCCCTCTTGGTTTCAGCTCCACAGTAACCTTCTGCTCAGTATGGAAAAGTCTAGAAGTGAGTGAGGAAACCTTCCTCTGGCTTGAGCTAACCATTTCATGTTAGCCATTTCCCCTTGGTGATCATGGCAGTCTTACTACACATGCACAGTGAAATGAAATCGGTGGCACTGAGAGGGGTGGGGGACACAGACACCCCTTTTGGCTTCAGTGGATGTGTTGGATTGGGCCCTCAAGGCTAAAGGCAGTCTGCTTTCTCTGCAGGTTAGCTTGTGATTCAGGGTACAGTTTCTGAAACACAGGAGGCCGGAAAACTCCTTTGTACATACAGCATGAAGTTATTTTTTGTTTTTCATTGGAATTAACTCTGTGTGAACAGAACATCAATGTGTGTGTTAGAACATCTTTGAATCCTGCTAATCTTTTAGTCTAGGAACCCCAGCCACCTTCATATCAATTTTGACAGGCAATAGCTTGTATTTGAAGTCAGGATTGGGCAACCCTTCAATGGGTGGCCAGTTAGTCACGCCACAAGTGTCCTGTGCAGCTACTCGAGTAAGAAACTGCTTGGCAGTGAGCGCAAGCAATTCCTGCTCTACCCTTCAGCTATATGGGTTTTGAAGCAGTCCAGCAAATACTTCAGTGATCTGAAAATTGCTCACCACTTTGTACTTTTTAAAAAACTCTTGCTTTTGATAGTATAGTAGTAAATTTTTTAGCATTTTTGTGGCTTTAACATTCTGTTAATATCTGCACTTGTTTGAGTGTACATATATAAATATATATAAATATAAAAAGGGAGCCTTAATGGATTTGTTTTCATAATTTAATATTTTTTGTATTTGCTCTTGTATAATTGTTTTTAACTAAAGGTATTACAAGAATGAGGGTGGAATACTTAGAACCAAAGTTATGCTTAATAAAATCTACTACATGCTTGGTGTATGTGGTGATGTCTGTCATATCCTGCCAAAAACAAAACCTTGGGGGCTGCTCTGAGATATCCAGATTGTTTAAAATTCTGCAGTGTGGGGGGAAGTATCAAGATCACGATGACTCTTGGTTCCTTAAAACCCTGCATCCCTGTTTGTATGTGCGTAAGTTGACAGAAAGAGTTTGCTGTGTCTCTAAACAATATTATCTTTCAAATATATCTGAAGCAGAAAGTTTTTAATAGGACTGCAGCTGTTTAGGTAATCCAAGGTGAGGCAGAGCGTGAGGGAGAACTTCTGATGAGAGTCAGGTAATTGTGGAAATCATTCCCTATCAATCCTTGGAATCATCAGCATTGCAATAGCTCCATTTCAAATGAGAGTGAGAAGAGAGTAACAAGCCTGGTCCTGGGATCAAGTCCTACAATGCTCCTTTTAATTTAGCCAATGCTCTGATGTATGGTTCTGGTAGGAAAGACGGGCATGAGAAAAAAGGTGCAGGCACAAATGACATGCTGGGTTAGGGTCAGACAGCTTAGTGCCAAAGAGCAAAATCCTGTGTCAACAGCAGATAGGGAAGGTAGCAGGGGATGGACAGGGATGGAAGAGGTGTGTGCCATCAGTTCTCCACAAAGATCCTTAGCTCGCACTGCTGAGCCCTGGTCAGCTGGGCAGGTAACAGTGGAGGGAGAGCTGGAGAGGAGCATGGGGCAAAAAGGGGGGGGAGGAAGAGAGCAGTGAATTCAGAACAGATGTCAGGAAATGCTTTTTTCCTTCAGAAAGCTGCTCAGCATGTGGAATGGGTCCTAGCAGTACTGCTGATGCAGTGACGCTGGACCCGCTCCAGGAGCTCTCATATGCGGGGGAGGTAAAAAAGAACAGAGCGTTAATAAGGGGTGAGTTTCTATGGCCTGTTGGAGATACTGCCCTGTGCTCTCCTACCTCAAGTGTAGCCAAATGTGTTTTGAATTATCCTTTGATATTCACTCCAGCTCCAGAAAGAAAATTGTGAGGGCATGTGATCTGTCTTTGTAGCTTGTCCAGAAGAAAAGATGATCCTCTTTTTGTCTGTTTGTTTTTTGGATTGCATTGAGCTAATAGGTTTTGCCATGTGGCTTTGCAAGCACCAGTCCACTGGGGGCTTTTCCTGTGCTCCTGTGGCCATAGGCAGATGGGTTTTGTCATGCCATAGCTGTGTGGAAAGGAAATACCTTGAGGTCCCTTAGCTGCTCTTACAGGGTCTGTGGATAGTGACCTGACTTGTGGTGACCAGTTGCACTTAAGAAAATAACCAAAGAGCTGCTGCTGTGCAGTTTCCATAGGATCAGAACTGATATTTATAGGGGGAAGAATGGGAGGGCAAGTTGGGTTCTCAAGGCTTTGCAATAGAAAGAGCACAAACCCTTGATGAGGTATGGAGGAGTGGAAATACAAGATGCTTTTTCCCTCCCCCTGCCGGTTTAAATTGTTTGTGCTGTTTTGAATCTTGCATCTGTCAGAGTAAAGGCTTGTGGTGCTGTCATTGACATTAAGGACGACTCTCCCCAATGGAAGTGGCAGAAACCATGGCCAGAGGAAGTGTTTGGTGGTGGTAATAGAGCACAGATGTCCTGACTGTCAGTCCGGTGCTGTTGTTCCACAGGTTTTTTCTGGCATTGCTTCAGACCTAGGTGAGGGTTGCACTTGGTCGCTCCCATGGCTGCGGTGCCTCTCTGAGGTTAGCAGGGACTGCTTGTGTTCTGTGGGCTGATTTTGCTGGACCTCAAGTACATGCATTTGAGCTAATCATCCACTTTTCATTGATGTCAGAGCAGAGCAATCAGCTCTGTGGAGTGTAGTTGCCTTCCTTTGACTGTAGAGGAGCCCACATCGCCTGACTCAGACGGAACCTGGTTCGCCTTGCAAGAATTCTGAAGCTGGGCAGTTCAAACGCCACCTCCAAACCACCTACTCTTTTTAATGGAGTTTTGCGCCCCAGGATAGATGAGGCACCTGGATGCCTTTAGTAAATTTGACCCTTCATGTCTGTGTGGTTCCTAATGTGATAAAGAGCCTTTCTCTGCAATGTGCTCAGCAGCTCTGGTGTTTGGTGCCATGGCATCAGCCCAGGTGCTTGGAGGGGATATGTGGCCTCTGCAGTGGGCTACAGAGAAGGGACCTGCCCCAGGCCAAACACTGACCAGCAGGAGGGGAGGTGGCATCTCCACTGTGGTGTGGGGGAAGGAGGAGGATGTGAAGCACCTGAGAGTGGGCTCCAACAGCCAGAATTACCCACTGCTGTAGCCATAGTACTTAATTATCTGAGTAATCATTTTCGGAATTAACTTCCATTATGCACCCAAGTCTAATCTCTCAGGTGGATAGCATGATCAATTTAACACAGATTGAGGCTGGCACATGGAAACTTCAGCCTGATTAGATGAGAAGGAGGAACATGTTTCTTACCCCCTCTTCAGCTATTCGGAAACAAATCTTTAATAATGCAATCAAAATGCCAAGTCTACTTTATTGTGCTCAAAAATTCAAGAGCGCCCAGAAAGCCTAAGCCTGTTAGTGGGGTTCATTTAAGGTAGGTATTGCTTGGTATAGAAAGGCAAAGGGAGCTGTCTGTGGAGTCAGGAAGTGGCAACCCAGCCCATCTGAAATGGTCTCCCTGAAAGAGGGGTTGTGTCCATCTGGTTATCTGTCCTTTAACTCTTCCTTTGGTAAATGAAGTCCAGAAGATTCTCTGATAAAAAACTGATCAGGATTTCTTTCATCAGTAGCAGCAGAAAAAGAGAGAGACCCCTTAAATTTACATTGTTAAAGCTGGAACATCCTTCATCACTGTGATTGTGGGTCATTAGGGGTGATTTTCTCTAATGTGTAGTTTGAGCTCTTGTCTTCATGCAGTTTTGTTTTGGTGCTAATCCTTTCAGTGAATTCTGCTCCATACAATTTCAGGGAACCACCTTCATGACATGAGCTCAGCAACAAGTGGGTTTGGGGAATTTGCGAAGCCCAGTGGGCCCCATACATCACAACCTCTGGTTTGTTGGGGAAATTTTACTCTCATTTCTAATACAGATAGAAGTAACTTTTTAAATACCAAGGAGTAAATTCTCTTCAAACAGAGATCTTGCATTTTTTATCATTTTCTTGTTGCAAGGGAGTTGCTTCTGCTTTGTACCAAGAACTCTATTCCCTGTGTATTAGGAAATTGTTGTGATAACCAGACAAGAGGTGATCTGCAAACTACCTACAGGCTCATCTGCAGTTAGAACCACTCAGTACTGATGCTGGAAAGCAGGGAGCTGCTGTCTGGGGAGGACAAAGGAGGTTCTACAAGGAGGAACAGACAGTGAGAAGGCAAGTGCCTGACTGATGAAGGTTTCCACCTTGTACCCAAGGTTAAACAATGTCTCTGAGGATGATGCTCACAGCCTGTGTCTGTGTTCACATCTAGTGTACCATGTGCCTTTTTATTTCCCCTGAAGCCTCATTGTGGTTTTGATTCTTTTCCTATTGTTTCCTTTCACCCCAAGCTCTTCCTGCCTATTCAGGCCTCCCTGCCTTTGGATTATTTCCCAGGGCTGGTTTGTAATGAAAGGCATTTAATTAGCGAAGAATCCTTGGGATGGATCCTGAAGTGGGTGTTTGAGGCTGACTGCTGCAGTGTGGAGGGAAACCCAGCCTCAGCGCTTGGTTTGTGGGGAGTGGAGATGGGAAATACTGGGTATGTAGGGACCAGGAGCAGGTGGGAATAAAAATTCTGAGTGGCTGTCTGACAGCATAAATGAGAAACCAGTATAGACATCTCAGAGCTCTACTTAAAAAGGACCGTGACGAGAAAAGCCCTATGGGGGTGAAAAGGAGAGTGGCAAAAGTTTGTTCCTTGATTCCTTCTCTACTGCCCTTGACCTTGTGAGACCCCACCTGGAATGTTGCATCCTGTTCTGGGGTTCCCAGCACAAGGAGGACATGGAGTCGCAGTGGGTGCAGAGCAGACCACAAAGATGATCTGAGGGCAGGAGCATTCTCTCCTAGGAAGACAAGCTGAGAGAGCTGGGTTTGTTCAGCCCAGAGAAGAGAAGGCTCTGAGGAAACCTCATTGTGGCCTTCCAGTACCTAAAGGGGTCTTACAAAATTGAGGGGGAGCAACTCTTTATGTGGGCAGATAGTCACAGGGCAAGGGAGAATGGTTTGAAACTAAAAGAGGAGAGATTTAGGTTAGATGTTAGGAAGAAGTTCTTTACTCAGAGGGTGGTGAGACCCTGGCGCAGGTTGCCCAGAGAAGCTGTGGATGACCCATCCCTGAAAGTGTTCGAGGCCAGGTTGGATGGAGCTCTGAGCAGCCTGGTCTAATGGGTGACATCCCTGCCCGTGGCAGGGAGTTGGAACCAGGTGATCATTAAATTCCCTTCCAACCCAAGCTATTCTATGATTAGCAAGAAGCCTAAAATACATAGAAGCAACGCGTGGGCAAACTCATCTTGCCCTCCTTAAAGCCATAAAAGCTTCTCTGAAGGATTTGCCGAGCCGGAGTTTCCTCACCCAGGTCCTTGCCCAGCGCAGCTGCCGGGTCGGGATGCTCCCGCAGCCCCGCTCATCTCCCGCCGCCTGCTGCCCTCTTCTGGGCACAGCGGAGCGCAGCGGGGTCCAGGGCTTGCCTTTCCCGCCCCCTCCAAAGCTTTCCTCTGAAAACACCGCGGCGCTGAGCTGTCGAGACTGAGTGGCTGGTGCTTTCTTGGGGAAATGCGTTATTATTTCCTGATTATTCCGCTAAGACATCGCTGATTCACCATGTTTAAAAGCCTTGACTGAGTGTGTTTCAAGAGCCCGGTAACTCAGGAGTTGGATTCACAACGGGGTGTTTGGTGTCCTGTGTTAAAGTGCAATGGTTCACCATGGAGAGATCTGTGATGGCTGTTGTGGAGTCTCCGGGGCTATCCACGGGCAGCTCCCTGCAGAGATCCAAGGCGTTTTCTGGACAGCTTGGAGATGGGATAAGCCCGAATGTGCCAGGGTTGTGTTTGGAACAGCCTTCTCCAGTAGCTGGTCCTTTGCCTTACGTGGTGACAGCCACCACTGTTGCAGTGTGGGGTTCAGCAAGCATGTCCCTGTGCTATCCCCTCTCTGCTCTCTTCCACCACCTACACCACGAGCAGTGGTGTTCATCCTGTTGTCTCCCCAGAGAGCACTGATGTGCCCTCTGGGGCCTGGCAGCCCTTCCCAGCAGGAGAGATACCCCAGCCAGACCCTCCCTCTGCCCCAGGGAAGGAGTGCAATGGGACCATCAGAACGAAGGTGGGGAGAATCCTCCATTCCCACATATCCCACTCATCCGCCTGCATTTGCCATCCTAGTTTCCATACCTACAACTTCTCTCTCTCTCTACCCATTCAAACTCTCTCCTTTGCTTTCTAAAAATGTCCCCCATCTTCAGCTCCATCCTCTCGCTGGCAGCAGACTCCTCCTGTTGCTATAACAACGAGCAGCAGCCCAGCCAAATCGGCCAGACCCTGCCACGTTTCCCTGCCTGCATCCAAATCACCTCCCTAGGTGTGAACACACTCTCTTCTTCCTCAAGTCTTTGCCATCTGCCTGCAAGGGGGAGACTGCTCCCTTTGGGGGGCTGCTGGCCGTCTGCACCCCCCATGTGCCTCCTTTCCCCTCTGTGCATACTTTGCAGCCTTCCAGCTCGGTCCACACACAGGGCCTGGACCACATTGATTGTCCCACACACCCTCTGAGATAAAACACCACTCTTTTGGCCCATAAACCCCATGCAGATTAAATTATGAGTGGAAATGGGGAGAATTACTTGAAATACAGTGGAAAAGATGTGTCTAGGGTTGTATTCTGGTCTGGTCTGGAAGCTGGAAGGTCTGTCTAGTACGAAGGTGCAGGGGAAAGAATTTTCTTCTAGAGTCTCAGGATGTCCCTGCCCTGTGGCCTAACCCACACATCCAGCTCAGAGAGTACCCACTGGTGCTGTGTAAATCCTCTCTGTTACTGCAGAGGTGCTGTGGGCAGAGGTTGCTGATCCTGCAGAGGGCAGGGAAACAAGCCCTGCCACCCTTGAGGTCCTTGAGGGCCCTACTAGCAGACATTCATGGTGACTTTTCCACCCTGGATCATGAGCTCCACTTAAAATTGTTTTCTCCAAGCCTTTCTGGGCTGGCAGCAGCAGACTGGAAGACACAGGTGAAAATGGTGAGTTCCTCTCTGGCAGAGAGAGCGTGGCACAAGGCTCCTCATCCTGAGCTGCATCTCTGCTGCCCTTTCCTTGGGCAAACTGCTGTCCCAGGGCTCACCACAAGGATTTCTAAGCTCCCTGCTGAAAAAAAAACTAGGACAGCCTCCTGGGGTGATGCCAGACTGGAGGGACATCAAGAACCACACCTAGAGTGCTGTGTTCATTTCTGGGCTCCTCAGTTCAGGAAGGGCATTGAGGGGCTGGAATGTGTCCAGAGAAGGGCAGTGGAGCTGAGGAAGGGTCTGAAGCAGAGATCTGATGAGGAGCAGCTGAGGGAGTGGAGGATGAAGAAAAGGAGGCTCAGGGAGGAATCCTATCACTACAACTCTCTGGAAGGAGGTTATAGCCAGGTGTGAGTCAGGCTCTTCTTCCAGGTATAGAACAGGAGGAAATGGCCTCAAGTTGCACTAGGGGAGGCTTAGACCAGATATTAGGAAAAATTTCTTCACTAGAAGCGTTTCCCAGTACTGGAACAAGCTGCCCAGGGAAGTATTGGAGTCATCATCCCTGGGGGCATTGAAAGGATGTGTAGATGTGACACCTGGGGACATGGTTTACTGGAGGACTTGTAAGTGCTGGGTTAACATTTGGATTCAATGATGTTAAAGGTCCTTTCCAGCCTGAATGATCCTATATCCTCTGCCACCTTCTCACCTCAGAACAGCTCAAGCTGTTGCTTTACCTGTAACATTTTCCATTTTCCATTCCTAGGCTGGAGGCCAGGGGAAACCTGGGGGTTTCACAAAACATATTAAATAGTGCTGCCTCCTCTAGTGAGTGGGCTGGCGAGGTTCTCCTCCAACATTTTTTATTTGACAAGCAAGGTACATGGCCAAAGAGACTTGCTGAGAGTTTGTTCCCTAAAAGTACCTTTGTGTGCATTTTCAAATTCTCCAGCCCCTTGGTAATTTATATCTCACCCTCACTAACTGGAGTGAAATCACTTCAAACCCAGCAAATTGGAAGCTCTTTAGAACACTTATGGCAGTTTCTGCTCCTTTTAGCAGTGAACTGTTTTTGCACTCTTGCCTGCAGCTGGAACTACATATCTGCTACTGTTAATTTTGGAGGGTTTTGTGGCCTCAAGTGCAATATAAATTTCCTTCTTTATGTATAAAGCTTTGGATTAAAAACCTGTTCTTTCAGTTCATCTTAGATTTCTGGGTTCAACAGCTCCCTTATTCCAAAGCTACTGATCTCTTCTTTTTTAAAATTACTTTTAGGTGCAAATGTTTTTGGCTATGTGTCCAGATGGACTTTTCACACAACCTGGTTTTGATAATTGGGAAAACGCTCCAGACAAATCTGAGCTGCTACTGCCAGTCTTCCATCAGGAGGAAGCATATGTTCTTTCTGTGACCCCAGGGGACAGTGCCCCTTTGTACTGAGCCTTCCATCCTCCAAGGAAGAGTGAGGATATCTTTAATGAAGCTGGTAGATGTTATGGGTTCTCTTACCAAAGAGAAGTTTGCTCCTGTAAGTGGAGACCCCCAGCTGCCCCTTTTTTGAAACCTGCACAGCAGGTCCAGGCTGTGCAATCCCAACAGCAGCAAGCAGCCCCAGATCTCCTTGTCCTCACCTTGGTTGAGGAGCCTGCTGCTTCCCAGCCTAATATCCACCTCCAGTGGTGCTGGCCTGCCTTCCTCAGCATGGGGATGCTCCAGAGACAGGGACAAGAGCAGCTGGCCCAGCAGTGACATGGCATGCCCGCAGAAGGTGGCCCTTGACCCTAGTTGACTAATCCAGTGAAATGGAAGAAATTCCAGTAGCAGATCACCTTGGTACCAGAGATCCTGCATTCCCTATTTTCTCCAGGTAAAGCATCATTCTTTCATTGATAGGAATGTGTGAAGGATCCTGGATTTCCACCACCTGCCATTTCAACCCTGCCAGGCTACATTAAGTTGTGGTTTTGTCAGTCCATGTGTTTTATATATTCCCAGCTTTTTAGTCATCCTGGTACATAGGATTGTGCATAGAGGAGCATGAGAGGGAATTCAGGCTCAGTATCTTGAGTGTCTTTTTCATTCTCTTGCTGCAAGATTTCAGACCTGAGCAGTGCTTCTGAAAACCTGTTTTTATAGGCCCTTGTCAACAAAGTTTATGACAATGAAGTTCTCCAAAAATTTGTTCTCACCTTGAGTTGGATTTGTGCAACCAAGCATTCAGGAAAAGATAATGGCTTTTTTATCAGTGTTTATTCTAATTCCTAAAGATTTTAGTACTATCTGCTGCATTTCATTCTGGATTCTAGGCTGAGTTTGTAATTGGATTTTTTTTACCAGTGAGTTAATATGCAGCAATGATGACATCCCTAAACTTAAGCTAATATAAAATTGAAGATATTTGGAAGAGCTAAGCTTCCAAATAAGAGGAAATCATCTAAGAAAATGCCTGCATAGTTTAATGATGCTACTCAGTAAAGGCATTTTTTATGTGCAGCTCCCTCAAAGCAGTGTCTTCATAAAGGCCAATATTCAGCCAAGGAAGTTTCAAAAGTCACTCATTGTCTTCAAAATGCCATGATCATCTCAAACGTGGGAAGGAGGGGACTAGCAGACATGCTTGATCCTTCTTCCAGCCATGACTGACTGATAATTGTTTCACCTCTTTTGAGGTGGGGGTTATCTCATGGAAAGAGCACTGAAGGCAGTTCAGAAATATCTTGGCTGATATTTAAGTTCAGAGATGTTTGCATTACAGGCATGTGAATGTCAGAGTTTTCCAGGAGGTGCTGGGAGTGGTGCTGGAGATGTTTGCAGAGGGTGCTGTGCACACGAGGAGCTCCAGGACTCTGCACGGTGTTTAAATGTGACTGGAGCCCACAGCAGCACCAGCAGAGCTTGTGCAGTGTGAGGTTTTGTGTCTGTGCCAGGGGGAAACTGCCTCAGGAAAACCCATTAAGCAAAACAAAGTAGGGGCAGTTGTTTGGGTCATCTCATATGTGTAGTTTGTTCTTTTCCTTTGTGCTAAAAAAAAGCTTTAATGAGTGGCTTTGTGTCATGAAGGGCCACTTTAACAGTTTCTTCTGTAAAAAATTAAGCATTCCTTTTTATGTGTTTTAACATTCCTTTTTTTGTAAGGAGGGTTGAGGAAACGTGGTGTTGAGCCTTATTCAAAGTCGTTAGTACTCTTGAAAATCTACAAATGTCACATTCCCTGAAGTTCATTGTTTTCATCACATATCATTGTAGCAGATAATACTGTGACCTATGTGTTTAATTATTTTTAACCTTAGCTTTCAAGCCAGTTAATTGTGCAGTTTTATTTTCCCTCAATTAAGTATGTTCAGATTTGTTACATCCCTCTCCCCAAATATTTTCTGTGATGGTTAGCTGGAACATCAGTCACTGTGACTGCAGAGATGCCCAGGCCATCCCCAAATCATACATGTGGGCTCCTTATCACTCTTACATGAAATCAGTGGACAGAGAAAGCCTGATCCTGTGTCTTGGATGGCGAACAAAGAGCCAGGAAGCTCCAGGGTTTTATTCTTGGAGCACTTTCTAGTTCACTGTGTGGTCCTGGCCTCCTCAAGGCTCCAATTCAGCCAAGCATCGTAGCTCTTTGCTCCTGGTGAGAGCCTGAGCATCCCACTGAGCTCAGTAGGAAGTCAACAGAATAAATGCTTTTGTGCTTGGGTCTTAACTTTCTGGTACCAAGTGTTCAATGTGTTGTGCATGTCACATACCCAGAATGGAAAGAAATGAAGGTGCATGAAAAATGAGAGTATCTGGGTTTCTCACTGCTCTTTGTAAGCTTAGAAGGTGAAAATTAATGAGGTGTAATTAAAACAAAAATGCAGCGTGCAAACACAAGTCCAGAGCACCAATTAACCTGACATCTTGTCTGTGGAGTGAGAAGATATGGATTGAGATGCCATTTTGGCTGATGTATTGTTCATATAGGTGTAGACATGTGGAGTTAACATCTGTTCTTTCACCCTGTGCTTAGAAACAGACTCTGATGCTCTGTGGAGTGGGTGCTCCAGGGAGCAAAAAGAAGATTACATAGAGCTCCTGTGAGACACGGGTCCCAGGGACGGGGATCCTGCTCCTGGGATCCTTCCTGGGCATGTGCAAAGAATGTGGGTTCCTCAAGCAAAAAAACCACAGGCTTGTTCTGGCACCCAGAGTTTTCCCTCTGCCTTGCTCTTTGCCTGGGCAGGATAATGAGCTGCCTTCAGGTATGATTTAAAGCTGGTCATGGTGATTTAGGGATGGAAATACCCTTACTTTTTAACATGATTTGTCTGCCTCTAAGTGCCGCTTTGAAAATATATTCCCTGCTGGTTAAAATTAATGAGGGAGTCTAGAAGAAGGAAAATAGTGTTCAATATTCTCTGCTTTCTGAATTTTGGAAGGTTGCCTGGGAGTATTTCTAAATTTTAGAAGCTTTCTGAGAAAAATCTGTAAAACTGAAAAGCACGAGGAGAGTTCAGCTGACACGGGTTATTTTTGTGCCTAGCTAATGAAAATCAAATAAATACACTTGTTCTCTGGAAAATCAAGCCATAACATGACACTGGCTGAGATGCAAATTCCTCCCCCTCTGTCTTTTGGAGGGTCAAGAGCAAGACCTTTCATTGGCAACCCCAGTCTTATTTGTCTCCTGTGGGCCTTGTATTATCCCATCTGTTAGCCTGGGTTGGTAGCATAATTCAGGCTGGAAGGGACATCTGGATATCTCTGATGAACCCTGAAATAGGGGCCAGCTTAGGGGAGGTCACTCACAGCCTCCTCCAGCTGAGTTTTTCTTATGGCAGTGTTCTCAGTGATCCCTCTGGGTCCATTCTGTTGTTGCAGGATATTCTGTGATCTCCAAGGAGAAGATTTCACTGCCTCTCAGATCAGCTTTCTGTTCCAGTGCTTCACCACATTCCTCACCCTTCAGCTGGGTACCTGTCTTGTTTTTCTGGGTTCTTCTTTTGGGCTTACTTAGGTCAGGGCATCAGCAGAATTTAGTTGCCTGAACATTGGTGTCTGGTCCCATTTTAAGTGCCAGCGGAGAATGTCACCTCAGGTAAAGCCCTTCCCAGAGTTGTCTGGGGAGTAGAAATGGGGACAGCTGAAATTATATGGCAGCCCAAGCCAAGAAAATATTCCTGGTGGAGACCTCCATGCTGTCTGTGGAGCCCAGCCTTTCCAAGCCCAGCAAGGATCAAACCTTCTCCTGCCTGATGAGCTGTGCTGCCCAAGGCTACAGGTTAAGCTGAGCTGGGCCTCAGTCCCTGGAGAGCTGGACAAGGCAGGAAGGGGAGGAAGGTGCTGCCAGTCCATTACGGTGTGAATTGGCAGAGCTGCTGTAGTGGTGTTGCATTGATTTTGGCTTTTGAACCAGTTGAAACTCTGGTCCATTATGAGAGGAATATTGTATAATTACTGGAGCTACAGCCTGAGGAGGACATGGCAGTCAAAATCTCTTTGTATGGAGTTCTAAAGATTTAATACATATAAAACATCTTATGTCAGTATTATAATAACACAGATATTTAATGTATAATGTTAAATTTATGACATGACCAAAGGGTTTATCCTCTAATAGGTGACATCCTCAGCTGTATGAAAGGCTGATGGTGTGGAGCATGATGAATAGTCAAATGAGCTGCAGGGGACAACCACAGTCAGCCAAGCCATAAATTTGAGCTCTTTGTTCTCTGCTGAGACCAACCTACAGCGTTTATATAGAAATATGATATAGGTGCATATCCTACCTGAAAAGGAGGGGTTGACAACACTGAGATTTCCCTGCACAGAGCCTCTGTTTTTCCTGCCAGAGGTACATTGCAATAGACACAAACATTAGCATTTTCTGCTTCACAAGGCAACTGCTGCATGGGGAATTTTTCATCCAATAGTGTGGAAATAAAAAATGTTTGACAGAGGCAGAGCCTGAATGGCATGTATGAATAATCAAAGGCACCAGCCTGCATCTGGGGTTTACAAAATGGTGTAGCACACTGAAGTTTTTTTCTCAACAACCTCCTTGAAGTTTGAATTCTTGAGCTTCCAGATTTCTCAAGGCCCAAAGGCACAAAAGAAAAAAAAAAAGGATGTACAAACAGAATTTTAAATAAAGCTCTCTCCAGAGAGGAAACTAAAAAAGAATGAGACTTTTCTCCTGTAAAGGGGAAAAAGAGCTGAACACACAGGTCCTTTGTTGCATTAGACCCTTGAACTTCTCTACATGGTGCTATCATTTCCAGTGGCTTTGCGTCAGGGTTGCTAACACCAGGAAAAAACAATGCAGGATTTTATCAGTCAGCTTCATTTTGAGGGAGACTTCCAGGAACTAGAAATCCTGCCTAAACTGTAACTGTTTTATTTTTGTAAAGCAGCAAAACAGAGTCTGGAGGAAAGACTCCCTGTGGAGTTAGTCAATGGAGCAGCTCCCTCTGCTCTGGCAGAACTGGCAGGAGACCAGCCCAAAGAGCTGGTGGTCTGTCTGAACCCATAAACTGTTGGACACTTTGAAATGCCTTGTATGTTGGTCACCAAAGCTCTTGCTTCTCGCCTAATTATGTAAATGCCAGTCCTGATGTGAATGGCCAAACTTCAATTTATCAGTGACCTGGGTCTTGGCTTTTAATTCCTAACGAAATCCCTGGAACATGAGCATGCATCCAACATCACCACCCAGGACATTTAACTTTGGGAAAGACTGCCTGTGTCACTCTTCAGAGAGATGCAGTTGAATGAGGGTCCTCAGTTGGGTTTGATCCCTGGAAATCCTTGAGGGATTTGGATACTTCATGAGGATTTTTTAATTAGGAGCAAATATGTAGTCCCTTGTTTCATATATCTGGCACCTTCTGCTCACTACAGGCTGGAGACTTAAAGGACAAGCTTGTTGTGGTCAAAAGCCTCCAGCAGAAGTGCTGCAGACATCTGAGGGTAACCCTGCCCCACTGACCTGCATGGGATGGAGCTCACTGCAAGAGACGCTCCTGACTACATGCAAACTTTGAGTAAGGAAAATTAAAGTCCAAGGAGTCTATAAAGGAAGAAAACTTACCACCAAAAAGAAGTTACAGGTAAACAGCTGGTGCGTAAGTCAATTTTGCAGAGAAACTGGCTGGTTTCAGCACACTGAGGCATTGAACAACCATTTAAAAGTGATTTTTTTTCCCTGAGCTTCTGGCTCAGTAGATGAATGGGAAAAAAGAATGAGAAAAAATGAAACAAAGAAAAAGCTGCTGCCACCTCAAAGTACTCTGGGTTTAAATATCTCCTGATGCATCAACACATAAGCAGTTTGATCCCTGACAAATAAAATAGCACATGCCCTTGGGAAAGAATGTAAGGAATTGTTTTTCAGGAAAACTCTTTTAGGGATGATTTGCATGCTGGAGAGAGGAAGTAATCTCAATTGTGGAATTCCTAAGGTATTGCAAAAATGTCATGAGATGTACCTGTGCACTAATGACTCCCAGCACTACAAAGAAGAGTGAAAGGAATAAGGGATAAGCCTAAGAATATTCCTCTGGGAAATTCATTGTCCTGTGATGAGCAAAAGGCTTTAACCCTTTGAAAATGCCTCTAATATATTGGAGATGTGAAAAATGTTCCCTGCACAGCAGTTCTCATGTGACAGCTAACAAAAAAATGGGTCATATTGTGCCCACATTGCTACAGAACACTGGTTTAATTGCTGCTGAATAGGATTTCTTTCTGGCCTGGAATTAAAAATTACTTAAATAAGAGGATCCTTGGGGATCCCCCCACTGTTGATACTGTTTTATACCTCTCTTGCTGCCTCCCATGTCCAAGTGAGAAGGAAGGAATGGGTTGCTGCCCTTCAGCTGCCCTGACATGAGATTTGGTCCAGCCAAGCTGTTGTTGTTTTGTCTTGGGGTACAGCAGGCACCAGCAGCCAGCCCTTCCTAATCTAATTCTCCTGCCAGAAGCAGCAAAAGTAAGGATCTAAAATTACTGTTACCAAACATTCAAAAAGAAATCAAATGGTAATTTAAAAATTCATGAAACAAGCCTTAAAAATTTGCTTGAAAAATACTCAGTGGGATAGTTTCATTTTCTGCCTACAATTTGTCTACAGCTTCAGGGGCCAGACACTTTGAAAATGATGGATAAGCTGTCTATGTAGTCATGTATGGTCAGGAGGCAGAACTATTAACAAATATGCCAAATCTTTCTGAATATCAAAGGATTTACCAGTCATTTACATAGAGCCCTCAGTTTTATAGAGCTGTTGGTGAAAAATATGGAGAAGTGTCTCTGGAGAGCCTTTCTCCATGGTGCTGTGTTCCTAGGGAACTCCTGATAATTCATCCTTTTCTTCTCCATGGTGGTATCTGAACAGCTTCTTGTTGAGCCTAAAGCACATGAGCAATATCTGTCAACAGTGATTACAGCTTTACTGCTGCTGAGACACTGTAATGTCAATTCTTCTTACATTTAGCTTCTCAATAGCCCCACTCTGAATTCAGATGTTTGCTGTAATTTAATAAAATACTCTAACAAATATATTTGTGTCAAACAGAAGTGTCCTCAGTGGTAAGTAATAAAACACTTAATCCAGCTGCAGAAGCATGAAGTGTAATATTTCCTGTAATCATTTCCTTTTCTGTCTAGCAAGACGACCTTAAAATCTCTCAGAATGTGTTGAGCTCCAGTGTTAAAGCAGTTCTGATTTGCTCTTCATCATCTAATGAGTATTTTTTTCCTTCTCTGGTCTCCAATCTGAAAGGATAAGATATAAAAGAGTAAGTACTGTGCCTGTCACAGTGCTGAGTGATGTCAGCCACACATTGTTCTGTTTGTTTTGAAACAACAGTTTCTTTGTCTTTCTTTCGATTTTTTTTTAAATGCCCACAAATTTAGAAAGACAACTTTTAAAAATTGCTTTTGTTTGAAGACAATGTATTCTGCTTTGATTTTTAATTCGGTTAGGAAACCAATATAATCTTATGGAATTAGAGCAAGAACATCTTCTCCCCCCTTTCACTGCTTTCTTTCCTGCTCAATTTTCCCTTATGACAAATTACTGCAAAGTATCTATTAACTGCCTGGACTCTGGATCCTGGAGGAACACTTTCTGTTTCACCCTACAGCGCATAGGAAGGACTGGAAGGGTTTTGGGTTGTTTCCTCCAGAATCTGGGATTGGTAGCAAGTTGGAGATTTTTCCTTTTTCGATATTTTCTCCCTGAAGCTTTTAAGCAAGAAAAAAAATTCAATTATGAGCTGCAAATCGCAAACACACGAGGATGCAGAGAAGTGCACCAAAGGAAGGTGTGAACATCCACTGCTCCAGCCTGGTATTATTAATGACTGCTACCAAGGGAAGGGGCTGTACTACTTCCTCTCATGTTTTATTTCTTTGTCTGGTGCATAGAAACTTCCTTCCTTTCTGTGCTGTGGCAGATCCTCTCCCAGATCCTCATTTAAAATACATATATTTAAAAAGCAAAAACGAGCATAAAGGAAAAAAAAGAAAGCAAAAATACCCAGAGGGATGCACTGAAGCTAAACTTCAAAGCCATTCCTTCCCTGCTGCCTCCTGTGACTGCACATTTCTCAGTTATGGAACACCAGGGCTCCATTTGACTCGCTGCCACCAGCACAGCGTGACCTCCCCGTGTTTATTTGGGATGAAAGAGGGACCTGCCTCTCAAGGGAGAGCAGGTGGAGGGACCCAGCCTGGCCATGGGGCTGTGACACAGGCTCCTGGGCCAGGCCAGGCTCAGCCAGGCTCAGCACTTGGCTCAGCTCAGGCACCTGAGCACTTCCCCAGCACAGATTCCCCATCACCCACAGCAGTGGGGACCTGGAGGGCAGGTCCTTGGACACAGGGAGGGATCAGCTGTGCTCAGTGGGCTCCTTCTCCTGCCTCCAACATGCTGGAGCTGCCAAGATGTAGTCAAGCAGATCAGAGGGTTTCAGACAAGCTGGAAAGAAGATTTTTTAAAAAAAGAGCTACAGTGGGAAATCAACCCCTCTGCTGTTTTTTTATGGCTATTAGCACACCAATAATTATTCAGCAAGAGTTGGTGGAGGTTGAAGGAGATGGCAAAGCCCTTAATTTCTACAAAAGCTTATGTTCTGTGGTTTTGATCGCCTTCATTTTGCCAAAGGTGGTTCCTAGGGGTCAGAATTTGTTTAGGGTCCAGACTCAGACAGGCGAGATCAAGGGACCTGTTAGAGCCTGGCTAAAAGAGAACAGGATGTGACCTGGGCATCTGGAGACGCTTCTTAGAAAGGCATCACAGCCTTGGGAAGCAGGAATCTAATTCTGAACCTGATGTTTGCATTTCTGGGGTAACAGTGACTCTTCTGGATAACAGGTCTACTTGCCAAAGCAGAATCTGAGGTGCCTGAAAATTTGGGCCAAAAATCCTGAGGCTGTTGTGCCCCAACAAGCTTAAGCTGTGTCACTGTGCTTCCTGTAGGCAACCAATTTACAAGATAAAGGACAGGGTCAGATTTCTTCCCCTGACTTTGTCTATTGCCAGTTTTACAGCACCAAATAATTTCAGCATCTAATTCCAATTCCCAGTGATTATGTCCTGGGTGAAGATTTAGTAAAAGGCACAGACAAGTTTTTTGAGTCATATAGAGGACTAGTAGCCAGCAATTAGATCATTCTCTCAAGTGTGAAAGAGCCAGGTGCTGGTCCCTCCCCTGCTTCGCCTGAAATTTGCACTGAACTCAGGCTCCTGCTCCCCAGGGACCCGCCTTCCTCCTGGGCATTCTGAGATGTCCTAAGCTGCGTCTGTCTTCACTGGCATTTATCCACTTTCTATGGTAATTGAGATGATGGAAGAAGAGGAAATAAATGAGAAAGCTTGGGAGGGGAAACAAATGTAAAGCATTATACAAATACTGTATTTGTTTTGAAAGGTGTAAGTGATTTAAAGGCCCAAAACTTAAAATTATGCCCTCATTTATTCTTAAAGAGAATTCAGGGCTAAATTTTTAAATTATATAGCCTGTTTTGTTGCCAATTCTTCAAAAACAATTATTCAGATCATCACTTTGTGATGAATGGGTTGGCAGCATGAGACCAGATAGAGTTTTAAGGCTGAGCTTATTATTCAGGCCAATGTCCCCTGACAGATACAGAGGTCCAGGTTAAAAACTGATTTTATAGCTTGCTCTTTGGGTTCCTGGTGGCTAGGAAGAGTGGCCAGCAAGAATAGCATTGATATAGCTTTAAAGATTTTATTTTAACTATGGGTTGTGTGTGGTCAGAAGACTTCAGGTGTGGTATTCAGTTTTCTTTTCTCGTTTTCACCTGCTCCTGTGAGATTTGGAGAGGTGTCAGTCCCCTGCAGGTAGGGCACTTTGTCTTAAATTAGAATAATTCCTCAATATTCAACAGAGTCTGATGTAATTTCAGTCACAGCATCCGGGTGGAATTTGATCCATGTAGACTCTGTGGATCTGTTCATTTCTCTGCCCTGATTAAGCAGACACATCAGTGCATCTCTGCTCTCAGTCACAGACTCCTTGGAGCTCACTCTTCAGGAGCATTAATTACTCCAGTGCTTGACTCTGGGAAGCTCCTTTCCCATGCCCTCCAAATGGTCCAAATGGGTGGAAAACCATCACACCCCTGCTTGTGTGCTCAGAGCAGAGCTCTGGGGAGGGACCTGTGTTCCCTGACTGCTTCTGCCACGGAGCAGACCCAGGGAATCATGTGCACTGGCAGGGATTCAGCCAGCAACAGGCACCTCAGACACCTGCAGTACATAGTATGAAAATGAAATACACATTTAATTGCTGTTGAGGCTTGTGAAATAATTTGTCCTCTTTGAATCTGACCACATTTTATTTTTTTAAAAACATCAAGGGTGATGTATAGCTACCCCCAGGTGTCTGCTGCTGACAGCTCCTCAGATAAACCTATTTGGTTGTGCAAAGATGAGTACTGCATGAAATACAGCAGTACTTGGTCTCTGCAGTATTTTTTTCAGGTGAAAAACTGGTGAAGGCTAAAGAGCATGTGGCTCATGTGCCTGCATGCACAGATATGCACAGCCACCTACACCATGTGTCCCTTTTGGGAACAGTCTGGCAGGAAAATTCATGCAGATTTTTTTTTTTAATATACAAAAAGCAAACTTTTAGGTCTAATTTGCAACTCCACTGTGTAAGGTTAAGAGAGGAAAGCTTTAACTGTGGTATCTGTAGTCTGTAGTAATATAGATTCTCTGGAAAATCAGTGTCCTTCTAACTGAAAGGCTGCAGAGGGTTTGGATGCAGCTGGATCCATATCTGCAAACAGGTATGAAATGCAGAGTCCAGGATGGTCCTGGAGCAGCTGCTCTCTGGCTGCTCACATCTATCCTGAATCACAAAATACCAGGTACTTTGAACAGAATTCCGAACACTGGATCAAAAAGTACAAGGAGAGAGCAAGAGGAAGGAAGGTTTTTACGGTTTTATCAGCTTTCTGCAGCTGTATTTATAATTGGAATTTTTGCATACACTGATGTTCAAGTAACCCTTTTTGAATCTTGTTTTGCAGTTGCCAAGAAAAACTAAAAATAATAATTTTTTTTTCACTTTACCTTTACAATAAAAATGGAAGGAAGGGGAGGGAAAGGTTGTCTCAAGCAATGTGAAATTTGAAGTATTTTCAAAGTTAATAGCTTTTGCCTCTTTTTCTTTTATGGGACAAAATTATCTTCAAATCCACCTCATGGAAAAAATTCTCAATGTTTTCCAGCTTGTGCAGACTGGTGAGTGTGCTGGTGACCACAGAGGTGACTGCTGGCACAGAGTCACTGCCCCAGCCTGGCAGATGAAGTTCCCAACCCTGCATTTCCCTATGAATGAGCTGCTGTTTGTTTTGGAAATAAAAGCCATGAGGTTTTGTCCTGCTCAACAACAAGATGCGTTATTAATTATTTGGCAGAATTTAAAACTTAGCCCTCACCTTTTTCACCAACTCCTGAGGTGTTGAGTTTGACATTTTCCCTCTAGGAGACAGGTTGTCCAGGCTGGATTACAGCAGACTTCCCTGGTTCTGGCCTGCTGTCTGCAGCCCAGGGGTCAACAGCTGGGGCCAGGGCTGGAGAAAAGGTGCAAGGTCAAATTGAGAGGAGGTAAGGAATCATCCCTGCAGCCACTGCTCTCCCAGAACAGATGCTGCCTACTTTAACTCAGTCTCTGACCATTGGTACAGGAGCAGTGGGCTTTGCTGTAGCTAAGAGTAATCCTTTGTAAATGCCCCACTGGAAATAAACTTCACAGCTGGAAGTGGAAGTATGAAAAAAAACATTGCCTTGTCTTTGTAGCACCCAGGCTGTTCTGGAGATAAGAAGACCTGCACTTCCTTGAGCCCAGAGGTGTTGTCTCTCCCTGGCAGGAATAATTCTCCCTCCTGTGTCAAAGTAACTGTAGGATTTTCCAGTGGGATCCTGTGATGCTGTACAAACCTTCCTCTGTGCATCACCCTGGTGCCAGTTACCCCAGGGCCACCCCTGTGATCAGCCATTCAGACACTCACACTGGGAAAGGAGACTCACCGGGGCAGGAGGAAGAGGAAAAAGGCCCTAATTGACAGGAGTAGAAAAACCCAATTACAGAGATGAAAGAGGCAGCCCAGGCATATGTTTCTCGGCTTTGGATCATCAGACCTGCCAGTTCTCATTATTTTCTAGCAAGGCTTACTCTTTCTCAAGAAGGGGCTCTGGCAGTGTAGGGCCCTTTGTGCCTGCCTGGCTCACCTGAGCCCGGTGAGCAGAGCACCTGGTGGCAAAAGCAGCATCATTCCTGTGGGGGGGAAAAAATGGATTGGAGGTACATCAAAGAAAGGAGGAGGAAACAGGGAGACAAGGGAGGGGAGAAGAAAAAGCGTGTCCCAGGAGAACAAACTAATCAAAACCATGGCATTAAATAAAACAAAGCATCTCCCATTAATAATTGAGGAAGCGTGCCCGTGCTGTGTGCGCCGTGGGTATCTCATCTGTCTGAAGGATGGAGGGAGCAAAAGAGAGTGAAGCAGGTATGAAAAGCATCATTTCCCTGTGTCTCTAATGAGCACTGCTGCTTGCTTTTCCCCCCTCACACCTCCTCCTCTCATTACGTTCCCTTTTTCCCTCACCTATTTGTCATCTGCGAATGTCTTGCTCTTCAGAGGACACTGGTGTGGTGTCAGGTCTGAAGGAGGCAGCAGAGCTGCTTTGTCCCTGTGTGATTGCCAGGACCGGTCCCCTGATTAGGGCATTTCTCCAAAGGAGAGGGAGGGGTCAGTGTGTAGCATCTTTGTGACCCCATACAGCATCCAAGTGTCTGATACACAGAGACTTTCTTGAGGTGGAGAGAGACAAGGATGGCTGAGTGAATATCTGGCTCCCACACACTGCATATCAAATAAAGATTTGGAACATTAGTTTGGAAGAAATTGGGCACTTTAAATTAGGAGAGGGCAGGGTTGGTGGTATAACCCAATGTGATTTTTTCACATGTACAGATCTAATTATTTCTTATGTGATTGGCTATCATTTCCATGCAGAGCAGTGAGTGAGGCTCATGGTACCCTGCCTTGCTGGCTGCAGCCTCAGGTGATTGCAAAGGTAACAAATGGGCTTTAATCTGGTGGCTAAAGGGGCCAAATACAGCCCTTCAGAGTTGTACCCCATGTGTCCCTAATGTGAAGGGTTTAATGGTAGATGGTGGCACACATGTCTCCCTTTCCAGGATGCCCCCTGAGGAAACTGCAGCTCTGTTTAGTCTGTCTATAAACATCCCCATCTGTAGGGACAAAAAAGATCTGAAAAAAAGCCTGCTTCCATTCATGTTCCTGTTTGGGTTTCCAGAGTCTGCAAGCAGATCTGCTGCCCCAAGCCTCCTGCCTGGTCAAAAGAGAGGAATAGGAAACTCCTGACATCTGCCACCCATGAGGACTCATCCTGGCCCATGGGCTGAGCCCACCTCTCCCTCCACAGCCCAGGGCCACCCAGATGGCCACAGCTGCAGGAACACAGTCCTGCTGAAGAACAAAGCTGGGAAGGGAGCTGGTGTTCTGACTCCTCCCAGTGCTGCTGACCAGGCTGTGCTGCTGGGCAGGGAGACAGGGCTGTGCCCTGGTGTCTCTCCAGTTTCCTTTCCAAAGCCATTTCTCCAGGCCGTGCCATTGCCTTCCCCAGCCAGCAAAGCAGTGGCCACACACCAGGACCAGCTTCCAGACAGGGAGGACATGGGAGACACAGACAGCCTGTGGTCTCACACTGCTCTGGGCAAGATAAAGGACATATTGTGCAATGGCTTGTTGAAAGGCTGGAGTTTTGGGAATGTTTCTACAAGCGGTTTAAGAAACCCCCTAAACCTTCAGCCACAAGGATGGGGATCCAGTAGCCCTTTCTGGGACTTGGAAATTGAGTTATTCCTATTTTAGTTTAGATAAACAGAATCATGCATTGTTTCCAAAGGACACGGGCATCTTCAAGATTGTAAAGTATACCAAAGTAGCACTTCACTCTCATATGGAGAGACCCCAGCAGGGATCAGAGCTTTGCTTTGGTGAGTTGGAATTCTTCTTGCAAAAACATGTAGTCTAAAGCTTCAACTTCATTAGCCATTTGCTTCCAAGCCTTGGTGAGATTTGGAACTGAATCCCCCAGCAGCAGCTCCCATGCAGGATTTGCATTGGTTTTCATACTGGGTTTGGTGTGCATAGGTTGGGTTCCTTTTGGAGGACACATGAGCTCTGCCACCACCACTGATTCTGTCTAGAACCAGAAAGGACCCTGCAATTTGCACAAGCTCACCTTCAGTGAGCCCCAGATTCCTGGTTTACAGTCCTTCTGGAGGGTATCTGGATAGAAGAGAGCCAAAGGAAGTTTTCAGTTTAAAGGAATTCCAATAGCAAATTGCTAAACCACCTGCAGTGGTGTGTAACCTATCACTGGTTACAGCAGTGATATCAGCAGAGAAATTCTATTAAAAATCAGTTCTACTTTAAAAGGGACTCAAGGGAATCCAGAGAACTAATACTTGGACTGAAATAGCTATTTGCTATACCAGTGCAAATATGTTTGTTTGCTAGTGTATCTGATGAGTGTATTTGACTTCCACACCAGGAAAATCATTTAAAGCTATAATATAAAATAATCAGTGGACACAAATATAGATATATCATGGGAATAGGCATGACTTCAGTAGAGAGAAGTCATTCACCACAGGTGTGTCAGCTCTTTAGGTGTGTTTAGGGTACAGAATAACTGAGTGTTCTTAGCTGGAAGAGAGGTGTCTGTGGGGCCAGAGGGGTGAGCAAAGCTGTAGTGTCCCAGTGGAAAGAAGAAGGTGCCTGAGGCACAGCTGTTTCCTCTTTGGGTGGCAAGCATTACACCAAAAGAGACCTGAAGGTTCCAGGTTTTGAAAGCAAGCTGAAGGACACATGAAAAACCACTGCAGTAAGAGTGAGCAGCAGCAAAATGCACTGGAAGGACTAAGCTGTTTTTTCACACAGCATAGATTTAAATTATCAGACTCCTTGCCATGGGATGATCTTGAAAATTTTCAAGGGTTCAAACAGATATTATACAAGCTGATGGAAGAAAAATTCCTTAAAAACTGTACAATACAAAAACACTGAGTCAGAGACAGGAAACCTTTAAGTTTCATATTTCTGGGTCTGGGGAAGGTGCTCCAGGGTGGCTTAACCCTGTCAGTGTCCTATTCTTGTCCTCTTCCGTGGAAAAAGCTCATGGACTCTCCTTTGGCCTTGACTTCTGCATCCACCTTATGCTTTTATTGCTCAGTGAAGGGGTCGCCTTCAAAGTAAATAAGAAGAATATCTTAAATGAGCAATGGAAATAAATATTCTCAAAACACCACTGAAACTGTGGCAGTTGCACAAGTTATTAGGGAATCCAAAGTTAAACTGGGTTTGAAAAAAAGCTGGACACATTCATGGCAAATACATCCATCCTAGACTACTGGACATGATGCTCCAGAGGCATTGAGAGGCTTGGAAGTGACTGTGCTGCTTGTGGTGTGGGGCCCAGTTTCCTGTCTCTTCTCTTAATATCCAGCATTATCTGTTGTAAAAATATACAACATCCACTTCAACAGAGCACATTAAAGAATGTTATCTTAGCCCTTATTGCTGCAGGGGCCCATGGAGACTTTTGTCAGCTCCAAGGTTTTATCACTCAGAGAAGGGCTCCAGCCCAAATATGCAGGTGGGGAAATGATGCACTGGCACAGGTACAGCTCTCTGGGGATTATTGACTCCTTGGTAAGCCTGGTGTAAGTGGAAGCCTGGGCCTTCAGTTTAAGCAGAACTTCT
This sequence comes from Rhabdornis inornatus, assembly GCA_013397075.1. Taxonomy (NCBI): domain Eukaryota; kingdom Metazoa; phylum Chordata; class Aves; order Passeriformes; family Rhabdornithidae; genus Rhabdornis; species Rhabdornis inornatus. The sequence continues at coordinate 82,311 of VWZS01006640.1, forward strand.
AAGCTAAGTCATCTCTCCAGCTGATACAGGTCCAGCCTCCTCTATCCAGCTTGCCTTTGAAACACTCAGCCTTCTCCAGGGAGGAATGACCCCATCACAAAGGAAATTTTGTTCAAACTGAGCCTGAAACACTGACAACAATTTTTCTCTGAGCAAGCCAGAGACATTTCTTCAAGCTGCACAAAAATCTGGAATCACTAGACAGCAAGATCTAAACCAGATCTTGTAGCAAAGGAAGCCAATCTTAAAAATACCTTAGATTTATGAAGATGCTACTGCATTATAAAGTCAGTATATTCAGCATTTCTATAAAGAGATTTTACCCAGGCAATTACGTTTAACTCCAGCTTCCATCCTTGCAGCTCCCTAATGTGTGAGGGCGTGTTGATAACATACAGGTTTTTCAGTAGGAAGTTCACTAAGTTCTAAGACAAAGTCATTTTATTTCCATGAAAAGCACAGAGCAAATTTGCTTTAAGACCTTTAATTAAGGTCTTAAAAATCCCCATAAAAATTGATAGAGGAAAAGTCCATGGTCTTCCTGGGGTTCAGCCCTGTAGAAAGTGGTGATATGGAAATAGAACTGAATGGAAACAAGACTTTATTGTGTTCATATTTGCAGCACTGCAAACCTCATTACTATAGCAAAATAATACAGTTTTCTAATCAAAAGAAGCATTATATGAGCTACTGGCACTGAGAGGAAATTAATTACATGTTTAAGTGCTATATTTGATATTTAAAAGGCTTGGTAGGGAAGGTAGAGGGTTTTCTTTTCTTATGAGTGACATTTCTCAGAAGGATGCTGGGATTCCTATGAGAGTAAAACACCTTCAGTTTATATGGCAAGTGTCAGAAGTATATGTCTCACTCCTGATATATTTTTGATTCCACAATATATTCATAATATGTCAGACATGCTAAGAAGTCACTGAAAAAACTTGCTGATGGAAGAAATATGAGCTGAATTCCTGTAGAGCCCCTGCAGAATATCAATGGTATGACTGATGGACTGATCCATTAGAAATATGCACAAAGACCTGACGCATTAGAAAAAACCCTGCTGCTGCAAGTTGTATGATTAACATAGCTGTCAGATGCTTGTTGTTCTCTCTCTTTCTCCCTTTCTAAAATCACAGTTTAAAACAGATTTTCACAGTCATCTGCCCTCAAAAGTCAACACAATAATTTTATGCACTCCAGAAGTGGTTTCACTCGGAGGAGCTCAAAGCACTTTACAGGTAATACCCATGAAATCGATGGGCTGGCTCTGAAATGGATGAGGACAGCTTGGCACTGAATCCAAGACACCCAGCAGCTTCATGCTGTTTCCTCCCTTCCCTGGGAGCAGTGAGAAAACACTGACATCAGCAAACAGGACCAGACCTGGCACAGCTGTCACCTCTGGCTCCACGGTGACATTCTCCAGTACCTGAAGGAAATCCACAAAGGAAGAAAATGACCAGGATTTCCCCCCCCTATTTCACTTCTCTACATGCATATAAAGAAATCCTGAAGCACTTTTGTCGTGCTTGCCATCAAAAAAAGGCCTTTATTTTTTTTGCATCTTCATGTATTAAGAAAGAAATTTGATTTTGGAGAGTGACTCAGCGATCTCTGATGCATATTATAAACTTTTTTTTAGCGTTTATTAAAAAAGTAGGGATATAATGTCATTCCATCAAAGGCTTTTTCTGAGTAATTTCCCCCTGAGGTGTATAAAAGATAATTAATGGAATCACACATTAAAACAAGGCAGAAATTCTGAGCCTAGTGGCAATATTTGTGTTCAGTATATTGGTAGTTAAAAAAAAAAAACAACATAAAAATCTTCTCTCCTCTTAGGCATTTAATTTACTCATTCTTTTATGCCAATTTTCCAGTATTTGAAAGACTTTTTAATAAAATGCAAGTTTTAAGAGTATAATTTCTAGCTAAAAAAGACAAGACTTTATTCTAAACTCTTTAACTGTGGTTGGAAAAGGGCTCCTTGGCCTCTTTTTAATTAATTCTCCTGGGAATGTCTATGGACTTCCCCAGTTTTAACACTGATCAAGAACATCCAGTGGGTCATTGTTTCTGTGCAGTCTCCAGCTCAACACAAGTCACAGCAAATCTCTAAAGTCCTTTTGATTTCCAGACCAAGAATTTGAACTCTCATGCTGTAGCATCTATGCCATTATAGAAACATCAGAGGCCCAAGAATTCTGTGGATTGAAAAAAATCATAAATAAAAAGACAAGGAGTTTAAACTATCTCTCCTTGATTTTGCTTCTGTGCATAAACTCACTGCACTGAGCTTCCTCCTTTGATCTGGAAAACTGTGGAAACTAATTTTTGTTTAAGTATCAGAAGTTCTCACTCTGAGTAAAGTGTTTTAAATCTCACTGGAAAAATAATGCAAATTTCTGTATCTCCAAAATTTTAATTCAAAGCAAACTGTTGGTACAAAAAGCAGAGATTCTTATTCATCGGTCTGGTCAATATTATCTCGCATGTCATTTGTGGAGCAAACAGATTCTTGTCCAGGTGAAGCTGTGATGTCGGGATTGATGCCAGCCCTCATGACCCTGGACTGCTCAGGGCCAGTCTAAATTTGAGATGACCCTTCTGTCAGGGGGAAGTCTGCCTCTGGTGAGCTGGCAATGAGGAACTTCCCAAAGAACTCTGCTTTAAGATAAGGTCTGAACTGTGCTGATACAGATCTTGTACACAGACAATGGGAAGACATCCCATCCATCCATGGAATGACGAATAAAAGAGAGAAATGAGGGATTAAAGCAGAATACCACAGACAATAGGAGATGTTCTCATGCTGTATATGTTTGACTACTTCTGTCTCACCTGCTATGAGGTCATTAACTCTTCAGTTTGGAATTGCATCTGTTGGCAACAGAACAGAACAGAACAAATAGGTTCCATTTTTTTACAGTGAAGCCTTAAGCTGCTACAACCTCTGGAGATGTTGCAATATAACCAAGAGTATTAAAAGAAAGATTAATGTGAGGGAATTTGAACAGTAATGGAGGTAAGAAAACCCCATGAAGAGTTTCAAAGGTGAAGTCTGAAAGGAGTTAAGGAAATGAATCATTCTTACTGTTGTTATTATTCATTTATATTGAGCCATAAGTGCATGTGTCAAATCTGTGAAGCAGAAGTCAGAAGAATCAATGTTTTCTTATTGCATTTATGTGTTTTTGTCAAAGCTTCATAAATTGCTGCCATTTTTGGAATCAGGTTTTGAACTTCATGCCAAATCCAGCTGTTGTTCTATTTCTAATAGAAAGCATTGCTGCCATTTATTGTTAGGCATAAAATTGAGAAACTAACCATAAAAGGATGCTCAGTAGTGTAACTCTGACAAATCCATCTCAATGAAGGCTGTTATCTGGGGATATATAAATATTGAATGGGGAGATGCTTGTTTCCTTACAGCACATTCTCCTGGATAATCCATTTGGCATCACAATATCAAAAGCTTTATTTTATATATTAAAGAGATTTGTTTCTCTCGTCCCTCCTCATTCTGCCTGTGGTTCTCTTTCCCATTAAACTGGTTGAATTTCAATAGCAGGTGCCAGGGGTAGGAGAGAGGGTTATTAAAATACACCAGGCTGAGCAGGTCTCTCCCAACCTGACACTCCTTTTTAAGAGCTGCCACTGTTTAAAGCTGATTTTCTAATTACTGCTGGGCTTCTGGTACAAGGAGACAGGCCAATTCACCATGGAGGAGCAGCAGTAACTACAGTGAGTGGGACCTGTGTAAAAGGAGAATGAATGTCAGGAGATGTAGGAAAATTATTGACTCACACACTTGGAACACCAGCAGACCATATACATCCCAGCAGCCATCTGCATTTGAACACTCCCCTGCATGGAAAAGCATGGATTTAGATTAAATATGTCAGCCCTCCTCAGGGGATGAAGAGATTATATGAAGAGGGGATGGGGGGACTCCTGTGCTATAAATAGCAAGCTCCTTGAATATGTCGAGGGACAGCTGGTTTATCACCCAGACAGGCACAGGAGAGAGCTGCACAGTTCTGCTATTGATGCACAGTGATCCTGTGTCAGGCTCTGGCTTCTGCACTCTTCCTTCCTTCACCTAAGTTATACAGAGCTAATAAAAGAAGAGAGAGAAAAGATTCAAGCCTTCGAATGAGATTATGGGGCACCACTGCCCATGAGAGCAAACTCTGTCTTCAGCTTGTGAGTCAAGGGGTCCCTCTGCCCTGTGCTCCCACAACATCCACTTGATGGCTTTTGGTGCTGATGCTTTCCTGCTGAATTCTGAAGTCCCTTTCAGCCTCGCAGTCTGCTGTGCCAATAGGAAAGTATCATGTTCAAAGTCAGCAATATTGCCTTTATTTATGGGTATAAAATTAATCCAGGAGCATGTTTTCCCCATTAACTTCAAAATAGAGGAGTTTAGGGTAGCATTATGGTGTTCAGCATTGGTCCTTGCACAAACACAGTACTGGGGAAGAATCCACAGCAAAAACATCCATGAGGGAGAGAATAAAAATGAATTAAACCAGAAATTGGCCACTTCATATTTCACAATTCTTGCAAAAGCTGAAGACTTCAGAGGCCTTCTGAGAGTGTCATTCCAGATGACCCAATTCAGCATTGTAGATGGGCAAAAGAAAAAGGGGAGGTCTAAAGAAGACTCATCTGTGAGTCTTATTTCTGGGTCTTCAGCTGACAATTTCTGTGAACAACATATTCCATTTCCCTCTTCTGTGTCTTCTCCTGCCATTTGTGTAGCCCAGTTTGCAAACTCTTTGAGATAGCTTAATTTTGTCCTGCAGGGAAGTGCAGCACAAAGAAAGCAGCACCCCTGACTGTGTGGAGCCTTTGGAAATTATTATACCTTTGGGATATTAGCAATTAACTGCATAGGCTATAAGTTTTAAGGAGATGCCATTTTGCAAATGTTTAAACAGATGCACCAAGAATATTTTTATATTTTTACTGTCTGACCATCTGTAAAGCCAGGTGTCCAAATTACATGCCTTAAGAAGATTAAAATAGACACTTATATAGCTAATACAGCCAGAAGCTGATGAAATTACTTAAACTACCTCTCAAGCACATAATTGTAGGGCAGCTCTGGTGTGACATCTGGGCTGGGTGTAGGAACCTTGTGTTTGTACACCAAGGAAAGCATTTAATACTAAACTGGAGAGACACAAATAGAGGGACACTAGCAGGATATAGAGAGGCAGAGGGAACTGGTTTTGGTTAACTTGGAAGAGAAAAGCAAGGGTGTAACAGCAGCTTTCTGACACTTGGAGGGGCTGGTATGGGAGTTGAGGCCAGACCCTCCTCAGAGGTGCAGTGATCACATGGTGGGGGGGAGAAAGTTCTTGGAGACTTTCAGAACTCACTGCATGTGATGCTGATTTCTCATGTACAGATGGTTCTGGCTGCCAGAATAACTAAGTACCTTAAAATGCCTATTATGCCTCACAGCTCCTGGCGGGATGTGGCAGAGTTATTATTTCATTAGAAAAATGAGGGACTTGTGTCAACCTTTTCTCATAAAAGGGAAATTAATTTCAACCCCCTTTAGCCTTTAGATAGGAGTCTGATTGATTTGCAACTGCAGCAGTGGCTCCATGCAAGCCTTCCCTGCACAAAATCACTCCTTCAACCAGAACTGAGAGTAGAAAGTCCTTTGGGGCAGAGAGAAGTACCTGAGCTATTTTTCATCCCTTTGATGCTGGACAAAAAATTTTATAGTGGGAAATGATGGACTTATTAATGGACTTTGCCTCATTAACTGCTACCAATTATCAGAAGGCAGCTGTGGCTACTGGTTCTGTCCTGTGGCATTGGGGGTGAATTCCAGTTTATTTTATTGAGGTATATTTGAAAGGATCTTCCAAATTTATATCAAATTCTGCACATTTCCCTAATCTTTGTAGAATTATTGTGGCATTAGAACATTAGTACTGGTATTAGTTATGGGGGGGGATTATCCACCCTCTGGAGCTCCTATGTGCTGAACCTGGTGACCTGGTGCACCTAATTTATAAGTGGGGTGTTAGGACAGCAGGGTTTGGTTGGGTTTTTTCTACCTGCCAGAAGCATTAAGAGATGATTTCTTCCAGGCATATATTTTGAGAATTGCCTATTTAAATCTGGAAGATCTGAATCACTGCAGCCCTAGACCTACCATAGTGTAATTAACTCTAGTTTTGCTCTGTTTGTCCCTCTTCATTATGGGAACCAACCATTTCCCTGAGATAGTACCAAGGAAACTGTAATTGTGTAAGACTGAGAAAATGGGTAGTTATCCTATATGGGTGTCTGTAGTAAGAATTTTAGCCCATGTCATGTGAAAATGTTTATGGATTTTCCTTTTTTTTTTTCCCCCCATGACATTAAGAAAATCCCAGCTGGAATCTCTCACTAGCAGGAGATGTAGACAGCACTGATGTGGGCCACTCCTTGTATGTAACTCTAAGTCATACAGAGATGACTGTCTAAGGAATTTATTTATATTTATATGAATCAGGCTGTTCTCAGGAAGTTCTGAGATGAGAAGAGCAAGGATAGACAGTGACTCAGATGAGTGGAGACCCCAAATATTGTCCTTCCACAGCAAGATCCCCATACCTTGCTCTTTCATCTGTCCAGCCAGCACCCACAGAAACTGCACAGGCTACAGGATTCTCTGTGATTTGTCTTTGGGCAACCTGGCCTAGTGGAAGGTGTTGGAGTCAGTAAACCAGGGGTCTCTCTGAATCTTTCAGAGAGAGATCAGAATGCAGGGATTGAATTAAAGCCATTGGATGGGTTGAAGTATGTTAAGCCACTCACAAATAAAGTAGAGGTGAAAGTTTAGGTTGTAGCATGAGTGAGTAAGTAATTGAAATAAGTTTTAAGTGCTTTTAGTGAGTAAAAGGTCTTAGATGCCTGAGAAGTAGTACATGTTCTAGTGAAAGTTGAAAAACATACTAGTGTTTCCTTAGAGTCTCCAAGAACCTAACTTCAAACATAATAGAGTTATGGTTAAGAATATTGCTGACATTTTTCAGTTAGAACAAGATAGACCGTGTGCGTAGTCTATACGTAGCCTGGCATGCTGGGAAACCAGAATTCTAATAGGTTAAGTAGTCGTGCTCTGAGTTTGTGTCTTAGCTTGTTGGAAAGTTTCTATAAAAGAACATGCATTAGGGAGAGCTGGGGCTCTATGCCATGGCTTTATGCCATGTGCATTTTGCCACTGCTTCATGCCCTTGCTTTTGCCACTTGCTTTTATGCCATGTGCTCTTGTCATTGCTTTGCTTTGTTTTTGCCTTTGAGACTGATGTGCTTCTGTAATAAATAACTTTATAGCAACTATTAACTTGATTCGCTTTTTAAAGAAGAACATAGCCCGACAGTGTGGGTGCCTCAGAGCACCCGGAAGACCACAAAACCTCACAGGAAGGTGTCCAGGGGGGCTGGAACTACATGATTTTTAAGGTCTCTTCCAACCCAAACCATTCTGTGATTCTCTTTATGGCCCATCATTGTGAGGACAGTACTTGGTAAACTTGTGTGAGAGCTCACCTCAGTCTCATACATGCATTATATGTATTTTCCTTTCATTCTCATTCTTCCAGCCAACAGTTGCTGATAATAATGAGAATAGTAATTCCACCAGGGAAATTTACTGAACTGAGAGAAACACAACTAAATTAGGATGTAATTTTAGAAGACATCTAATAGAAAAAAAATAATGCAGAAAGAAAAGGACTGATAGAAAAATAACATTTTAATTTATGCTAGTGCCATTAAAATCCTAGACAGCCTAATTTTCATCTCTCTTTGCATACCCTCAGTATGCCAATGTGTGTATTTCTGTGATAATTATTTCCATGGGATGACCCAGGGATAATAGATTCAAGTAACCTCAGAGCAAAACAGCTGAGCTCTTTGAAGTTGTAGGAAGGTTTTGCAATGGGCAGGCCATCTATTTGGCCAAAAATTGAAGCTGCTGGGTGGTCCTAGACCTCTGCCCAGAAGAAGGTGGTTCAAGAGCTCTCACAGAGCTTGGGGTTTGGGGAGTGGCCAGCAGTAAAATTCAGTCACCCGGTGGAGTGGTGGTGTTTGTGTTCAGCTGATGTTGCTCTCAAGAACTTTCCCTTTCTTTGGAAAACTTAGAAAATTTGGCTTCTGTTGTCCAGCAATTCAGATAAAGTGGGGTGAATCCATCACATAGGGCTATTTTCCTTTTGTGCTGTGCCCTTGCCACTCTCCTCCAAGCCATGGGTGGGCTGAGAGGGCGATTGAGCAGCTGCAGAGGAAGGAAGGACAGCCAGCTGGTCAGACACACATCAGTCCTTCTCACCGGGTAGCAGGGGAAATCCAGCTGCAAGGTTTTGCTACAGGAGGCAGCTTGGCTTTTGCTGCAGTACTTTAATGGGAGATTCCTGACTTCCTATGCATTATGTTATCCAGGGAGGTAAGTCTATGCCATGAGCATTGAGGCAATTCCCCAGAATATGGGAAAAGGGTCACTTTTGCCTCCATCCACATTTGAGATTTACAGGTTCCCTGATGGTTCAGAGAGCTCTGCGTGGTGAGATTTGCATTACTCTCAGGCAAAATCCAGCTTTTAATTAACAATTGTGCTCTGGAATTGAAGGGGACATATAGGATAAATGCCTGGGGTAGGAATTTGGCCAAGTGACTTAATGACCCCATTTAAACTAGCCTATTCTTTTTCCTGAACAATTGAATTGTTTGACAGGGAGCCTTTGAGTGGCAGAGCAAGCCTGGCTGTCAGCAGAGAGCCCTTTAGCTGGGGTAGCATTTGTACATCACAACCCCTTTTGTGGTGATGCCTGCCCTGCACCCCCAGAAACAGCATCCCTGCAGCCCCTTCCAGCTCAAGGATGCTTTACTGACACACACAGGCAAAAGGACAAGCACAGAGTCAGCCTGTGCTCAGGCTCACCAAGGCCTCCCAACAGTACCAAACATAACAAGATAAAATCAAATCCCAAACCAGATTTTGAAGGATTCATCTCTAAACCTAGATGAGGTGCCGTCAGCTTTGGCATTAAACATAAATGGCATTAAACTTAAACATTAAACTCCCCCAATCTGCTGCTCCTCCCCGAAATGGTGCTGTGCAATGCCTGAATTGACATCTGCACAACGATCCATAGATGCTCTGAGAAAAGGAAGTGCAGTTCTGCTCTGCAGATATAGGGCATGACTCATCCACTAATTAGAAAGGACACCGAGAGTGTGTGAAATTTTATTGTGCTGCAGAGTTCCATTTGTGGGTCAGGCATGATCAGCAGACCATGAGACTGAACAGCTTGGGAACATGTAACAATTAATAATGAAATACAGCTGCATTCATTTGTAATTTGTAATCTGCTATTATCTAGCAGGGGCAGAGGTTTGTAAATACATGATAGGAATTTCTTACAAAAGGCATTTTCAGCAATATGAACTTTCAACTGCTGGCGGTATTTTGGTTATGGATGTTTTTAAGGGCTGAGCTTTTTCTGCAGGGAAGCTTCATTCTGGAGATGTGAATCCTGTGCTTAATCCTAAAGGCTTTGTTCTATTTCTCCATCTTCTCTAGCAGTTGATTCCTATGAAATGAACATGAAACATCTTGGGGGAATAAGAATATTTCCATGGTTGTGCAGGAAGGGTACCAGGTGAAAGACAAGGGAAGATCAGGAGTGCCAGGCTCTGTTTGAGCCAAAGGCACTACAAATAGAGTTCAGTTTTTAAATTCCATGACTGAAAGTCAATATTTGAATACCAAAATTCCTTCCCCTTCTCATTCTTCTTCTCTTGTCCTTGCCCTTTCCTCTTTATCTTCCTCTTCCTCATTCCCTTCCTGTATTTGTTTTATTGAGTCCAATTCATATTGGTAGAAGTTGCATGCAAATATAGAGAAAAATGAATGATGTTTCTTATTAACATTCCTGGCAAAGCTCTTCCACTTACCAGAGCAGGCAAGCTTAACCCCAAGCCCAGGAGTTAATAAATGGCAAAAGGAGGATAACTTGGTTAATCCAAACTCTGCCCCTTTTCACATATGCACTCTCACTATCTTTTTAAAAAATGTTCTCTCAGTATGCAATGTAGCAGTTTTGAATTTCTTCACATCTTCTTCATTCATTGTATGAAATTCAGTGTATTTATGCCTCTATTAAAAATTAAATCCACAATTCCCTTGGACTGGAAATAGGGCGCTTTTCCATATAACCTTTGTGGAGCTTCTCAGAATGATGTTTGAACATCTCACAAATAGTGCTTCTTCCACCTAAAAACAATTCTCTGAGTTTGACAAATATAATTTCTACTATACTAGCAGGGACATGGATGCAGAAAGGATAGAAAAGACTTGCTGAAAATCAAAAGTTTTGGATAGATGAGGATCAAACCTGCTTTGCCTTCCTCTTGAATCTGGCTTTAGTCATTAGACATTGCACAACAGAGCTCAGATCATTCATCCCACAGCCTGATCCTGCTGCCCTAAGAGAAAACCTGCATGTGCTAGGAGTCCTAGGAAAGCGGAGAGACAGAGATCAAAGAGCCAAACATTTTTCTTGTATGATTCCAGATGTTTTGGTTTCCCTTCATCAACAGTATATAGACACTTAAATTAGAATAACAGCCTAACTGGTACCTAAAATACAGGTGCACTGTAGATACCTGCATTAGATAACATGGATTCCACCCTTTGCTGACAAGACATAGACTGAAAACTTCTGTTCTGGGTCATTATTTTTACCCTATGTTCCATGTTTGAAGAAAGTGGATCAGAATAATTGCACTTGATTAATGACATCTACTAAATGCCATTGAGATCTGCTCCCTGCTGATACAGTTCCAGGAGGAAATTAACCTTCCACTCAGCCTGGGTTGCCCCCTGGATGCATTTCTCTTTCTGGCAACTACAAAGAGAGCAAAGTGGCTGATGTCGTGGGGCTCTCACCTCAGGTAAGAAGAAAAATTCTAAAATCTACCAGGATGGAAATAATATACACAGTGGCTACACATTATGGGTTCAAACACCTTGCCTGCTTCCCACTCTGGCCAGAATGCTTTTGCTCCATGAAATCACCTGTCAGACAGAGAGATTGCTCATGAGCTCTTTGTGAAAAGGGTCTGTCCACTATCACACAGGTTATGTGTGGGAATCCCCTGTCCTTACCCAGTGTATGGTTTTAATACACAGAGCAGCTGCTGAGGAAGTCAAGTTTGGTCACACCTTTACACAGTGCCAAGGAAATTGTGTCTCTCCTTGGCCAACACATCCATGCCTGTGTTGTGGAGTTGGCATCAACTGTTTAGCATTTCCTTGCTCCCATTTTAGCTGCTGTGACTTTGGTGGTGGTGTAACAGTCTGAAACTGGGACAAGGTGAAGGGAAACAAAGGGCTGTGATTTCAAAGGGTGTCCAGGAGCCAATTAATTAGTCATGTTAGAAAAGTTGTGCTGAGAAAATAGGTCAGTTGCTTCCCTCATTTATACCTTTGTAGGCTCTTGACTCCAATGGACCAGAATTGATTTTTCAGCAGCCAAGTCTCAGGACTGCTGTCTATCTGACATGCTGCTCCCACTATCGATGTGAAATCTGCCTTTGCAATGCTTTACCTCCCTTGAAATGATTTGAAAAAGGAAGTGTGAAGTCAATAAAGAATAGGCCATTTTCTCACTGCACATTTCCTGTTTCAGTACCAAAAGGAAAAAAAAATTACTCTGCAGACAATAGGAAACTCTACAGCCATTGAAAAGATAAAGTCTTTCCTTAAAGCAGGTATTATTGTTTTTTTCACGGTAATGAGACCTCTCTGTGAGCACCAATAAAAGCTGTAATATGTGAACCTAACTGTCCTTGTACCTGTAACAAAAAACTATGTATATTTTAAAAGGTTATGTGGACATTAAAAAAAAAATCTAGTATAGAAGCCACAGGATAAACCTCTGAGAAACGTAACATGAAGTAGCGAACAGAGGGCAACATTTCATGCTAGAATATCTAGATCATACAGAGCACATAATGAAACACATAGATTTTATGGTGAAATTGCATTCTTTACTGATACATGTGTTATGTGGATGGGGTATTAAAGAAAATAGATGCACTTTTCCAGCAATCAAACACAACACTCAGCAGCACACAGAGTAGAAAAACATGACATCAGTGAACTAAAACTGCAGGGTTGTGGAACTGGGAACAAAACCAATTTCAGCTCATAAGGGTGGATGCAGGGGAGCTGCAGCTTCCCCAAGCCAACTCCCCTGCCACTACTACAGGGTAGGAGCCTATCACATTTTTTCTGCAAAAGACAGAGCTGGGAAACCTGGGGGGAAATTACAGGTGGAAGCTGAGAGAATGGCTTGAGCTGGGATAATCAGAGGCGTCGGCAAGGCTTGGTAATTACAGCTCAGGCTCTGGATTCACTTTCTGAGAGATGATTCCTGCTGCTGAGTTAACATATGTGCATTAGCATTGTTTAACATGAATGTGTTTGTGCTTTTGTAGGAGCCCCTGGTGAGCTCAGGCCAGGATGTGGGCTTGATGTAGGACTTCTCTTCCAGCAGAAGGTGTGAGGCCAGGGCTCTCTTTTCAGGGCAATTTAGCCTGTCACATGATGCTGGAAAACTGGGTCAGTTAGTGCCTGCTGAGAAGTGCTGCCATTGAAACTCTGACAAATACCCACAGCCTTTCCATTTACTCATGTTTGCAGCATTTCCACCTTTTCTCTTTTCTTGACTAGAAATGCAATGTAGTTCCAGCTTTTGCTTGAGGGGTAAGTCACATCCCCTGAAGTAAAGACCAATAAGATTCATTTTGGGGGCTAAGTTGGGTTTTGCTGTGCCTGCCCATTTGTGGGTGGAGTGGAAGCTTCAGACAAAGTTTGTTAGAGAAGTCCTTCTGCTGAGTCATGAGGTGTGGAAAGGTCCCCTCTTGCTTTCTAAGCATCTCATGGAACTCTCTGGATCCAGTCTGAGCCCCAGACTTTGCCAACGTTTTAAATCTAACAGATTAAAGAGGTGTGATCAAAGTTTTGTACAACTTTGTCCCTCAAGATTAGGGAAGGCAAACCAGATAGATTTATAGAAAAACGAATGCTTTATTATGATAAATGATCAGATTAAAATATCTTAAGTAGGATTATTTGCTGCACAGTATAGAAGCTAAAAACTACTGGTGTTTTAGCCAGTATAGTGTATGTATCAAAGCAATTGTATTAAGGCAAGCAAAAAACCCCAATTATTAAATAGAGATTGATGTTACCCATACCAACAACTGTGGGCAAATCTCTTTTACTCAGCTCTGAGCAGTAACCTTGAGGGGTGTCCCCTCCCAAAGGAGAATCTCCACACACACTCCGAGATGGGTATGTTAGAAGAACCTGCTGTTTGAAGGTGGGACTGGACTCTTATAGTTTAGAGTGTTTTACTGTCAGTCGTATGTCTCCAGGCCAGCTGTGTCAGCTCAGCTTTTTTAGATAAGGAATTTTACCATACCTACCACATTTTGCCTCGCTATCAGGATGTTTAACTTTGGGGTTGATGAGTCCCACTGGTTTTAGCATAATTCAACATCAAAAGCAGCATGATTCCCCCTCAGTTCACCACTGACAACCTTGCAAAATAGGGCATTTTTCAAGTTTTTTTAACCCATTCCAGGCAGAGCATCCTCTCTCATCTATATCTTTGCCAATAGAAACTAGAACTCATGTCCTCAACCTGCCAACACCTTCCTTGAAGCAACTGTGGATAAATGGGATAAAACTTCTCTTGTAGGTAGTTGGGGAGTTAGCAAAAAAGAAGTCTGAGGGATGTCTTCACTGGTCCGGTATTAGGCACAGTCCTAAGCCATCCTACAGCAGATATGCTCTCTTGGAGCCCTGAATTGAGGTTTTGGCAACTGGAGTGTGAAAATATTTTTGTTCTCTAATGCCAGAAAATGTTGGTGTCTCTTCCTATGGAAGACTCTTTAAAACCACAGAAAATAGCCACAGACACAACAGTAGCTAGATATGATGTGATGAGATAAAGATTTTCAGCTACTGGTGACCTGCAAGGAATAGGGAGCAAATTTTCAAGGGAGACTTGCCCAAGAGCCCCCTCCACTCTCTCCCTCTGTGGAATCTCTGTGTACAGCAGCCACCCAGAATACTTTTAAAAAAAAGCTTTATCCTTTCATTGTGCCTCCTGTCATTGCATGTCTTCTCCTAATGAGAAGCTGGACACCACATTGCAGATGTGCAGGCTTTCATACGGTTCTGGAGTGGTACTGAAGAAAATAATAGAAATACTGCTTGGATCTGGTCACAGAAAGATTTTAATTCTCCTCTGGTCCATCTCTACTAAAATCTTTGAAGGTCAAAGTCCTCTGCTTAGTTAAACTGTGGAAGGGAATTTGGTTCTTCATCTGAAGTCCTTCCTAAGGTCAGAGTAATGATCCCTCTTGGCAGAGGGACATGGGCAGAGGGAAGGATGAAGCAGCCCTCCACTTTCAGGAGGGCAGTGATGAGAAGTGGCATTAGGTCTGTCCATAAGTCAGGCAATAAACCTCTATTAGTGAAATGATGACAACCTATTAGGGCTATTCAGATGTGTCCCTTTGGAGCCATAGAGAGCTGTTTAGAAAAGATTAAAGCTTGCTACAAAGGCTGTAAATGAGAATTATCGGCTCATGATGACTCCAGCCCAACTCCCCTGTCTGCAGCACTTCATGAAGCCACAGGCAGCACTGGGAAGCAGGTTCGTGCTCCAAGAAAGGCAGATCCTGGTGACTTCTGTTTCCTATCTCTGACAAGTGCCTGGTCACCCAGGGGCAGGACAGGCTGTGGGACAAGCACACATCTGCAGAGAACCACTGCAGGCATGAGACTTGTTAGGGCTGTGAAAGCAGATAAAAGGGATCACAATTCCTGCCTTGTGGCAGCAGGGAGATTGCAAAGAGCAGTAACAGTGTCCTTTTATCACTGCTGGCTTTACTAATCCCATCTCCACTGCTGTAAGCATCAGCAAGAGAAATACCGAGCTCTAGCACAACCACGTGCTGGTTTTGGTTTGGTTCAGGTGTATATGCTGATTCTGCACAGACTGTGTGAAACCAGCCAGAAACTGCAAGCTAGTTGGCCAAAAGATTGGAAGAATATTTTTTTTGGCCTAAATTACCTATGGAAGAAGTCCAGAATTCTATGCAGAGTTGAGACTTTTCTGCTCAGTGGTTTTTCCGAAGAGTCTTCCTTCATTTGATACAGCAAAATTGGTTGTAATTCCTGAGAGCTGGAGCCAGCAGAGTAGCAGCACCTCATCCTCAGCAAGGCACTTGATTGTTTTTACTGCTTTCATCCAACCATGCAACTCCATTTCTCACTGTGACTCAAATATCATTCTGATGGTCTGCTGGGGCTGGAAAATTCATAATGCACTGGAGTTCAGGGAGAATTTCTTTCTTTGAAAAACAAACTGCTTCCACCTGATTAAGTTTTGTGGGTTTTTGCCTGACATAGCTAGAGATAGATTACTGGAGGAATCTACCAAAGTGTGAAAACAGCAAGGAACTTTATTATAATATCTGTAATATTTTTAATAAAAGAACCCTGAGCAAAGTAAAATACTCACAAACTTTATGCCCCCAGCAGACTTTGATGCCTATAAATCTGCTTGTGAATAAAACCACTGATCTGTGTGAGACTTGGTAGGAGTGGGATACTGCTATGATTTATAATTATGACCAGAATGAATATGAATTGATGAACTTAGCGTGCTCTGTAGATATTTTGAAGCAGAACTCAGATGGACAGCTGGAGCTGGAGCCCTTCTAACTGTGCTTATTCCAACTCCAATTAATATACCATGTTGAACAAAAAGGATCCTGTAAGTTGCTTCCCAGCTGCCTTTCTCAACCTTTTGATTATGACTCTGAAATTTCACAAAGGTCACCACTGATTTTTGTTATTTATTGAGATTTTGGATAACTGCCTCCCATCCAACTCAGACAAGCACAAACAGCTTTAGGCTGTCAGGTGATGATGTGCAGACATACCTATCATATTGCAAAAGCAAGCAATGTCTGCATTAATTTCCTTTTCCAGCATGATCAATAGCTATGAGGTTTATTGACTTCACACAGCACCCAGCCTGACAATAAAGTATATATCACCCTACAGACCCATCATCACATCTATCCTTATCTCCATCATCAGACAGCCCTTGTCTGAATCACCCCAGCAACAGAGTTGGAAATAAAAGGACAGGGTTTTAAGGTAAGAAACAATAACATTTTTTTTTTTAATTTAAGCTGAAAACAAGCCTTTATTTAACCCTTCTTTTTTTTCAGTACAAAGTGTTGTGTAAGGGACTCATTTCCCTTCACCTGCACTTGAACTCCTGAAATTTTATCTTCTGGCTAGGTACAGGAAATCATACTGAATATCATCTCGACTGCAGCCTTGCTGCAGTTCATCAGTTGTGATCTGAAAGAAAGTAATCCAGGGTCTCTATTTGCTTGCACACTGAAAAAGCAAAGGATCAAAGAGTGTTAGCAAAAAACTCAGCTTGGCAGTTAGCATATCTGTCTGAAAAAGGAAAATTCTGGGATGATTGTCAGTGCTCATCACCTTTTATATGTTTCACATAAAACAAAACCCAGGAATACCCCTGACTTGTCCTGCTGCTCAGTGTTGATTCCTTCCCCTTGGCCTTGGGTGCTGCTCTCTGCCCCATTGCTCTCACCCTGTCTTTGGGCTCATTTAATGAAAGACATGGATTTTCTCTGGCACACAAATTTACTGGAAGCCTCCTACAGCCCAGGCTGGCCATGGAGTGGAAGGCAGGAGGATGGACATCACATGATTTGTCTCAAAAAGCAAAAATGGGGATGTGCTCAGTTCTTGTGAGAAATAGACACTGGTTAGGCTCAAGAAAATGTGCTAATCTGGATTCAAAGGTGGAGATTTCTGCTGACAGGCCTGGAAGAACTGCTGTGCTCACTATTTGCATTGTCCACCCATAGGGAGGTTTTTGCTCCAATTGCCTCCTCTTTTTGAAACAGAATCCCAACCCACCAAACACATTGCAAAGAAAACTGCTGTGCCCCACAACTGCATCTGCAGTGCAGCCTCTGCAATGTCTGACAACTGAATTAGAAGCTGAAATAGCTCCAAATCAATACTCTCTTAACAAACACATTATATCTATTTGTTGTATGAATTTCTAGAGGATTCATGATCATGACAGCAAAGTCATTCCTGAACCAGCATAAATGAGAAGTAGGTCTGAATTTGGTTTCTAGAGGCTCACTGTGAGATAAGGCAAAGACAGCCATGCTGAAGGACATCCAGACCCCAGTGAAGGTTTGGTTAGAGCTCAGTTTTGTAAAGCATTGAGACATCTGGCCTCTGGCCAGCAAAGCACTTCAACGCATGTTTAATATTAAGCTTGCAAGTAATGCTGTTGACTGCAATGGTCATTTGGAAAAAGTAGTCTCCTTTGATAGAGGTCCCTTTATTGCCTCCTTTCAGGTGTTTCCAGACCACATTTCCATGAGTTTGCCAAATACTCAGTAGTTTTTATGAAGGACATGGACAAAGGTGACCACTGAATACAGCTCCTAAAATGCACCCAATTCCTTTGCCACACTCAAGGGACTAAGATACTGCCACATGCAATACAGCTTTTTCCTCTACTCACAGTCCTTAAAATATTCTTGTTTTCCTACTATTTCCAAGGCCAAGGTCTAAGTTCAGTGAATGTGCACAGAACATTGTGAAATCCACAGGCAGCCCCTTTTCCATGAGATTTTCCATTCCACTTCATCAAATAACTTCTCTCTGCATAGGAGAAACTAAACAAGGAAACTGAATTTTAGCATGGGTAATTTCAGAAAGACCTCTCTTTTCTCATTAGCAAAATGCATGAGAGAGACCCATCTTCTGGTGCAGACTGTAGTGGAGTTTAATCAGTTTCACCTAAGCCACATCAATGTATATCCCAGCACAGTAACTCCAGACTTCATTTAGTAGCTGCATATGTAAATGCATGCTTATAAAGATCATGTTTCTTGAGGGGCTCATGTGCCTATTTATTCATATCTCCTTATATCAGATATGAGCAGAGATATGTGTTATACTGATATAATGAGGACAGTAAAAAATCACCACTGACTTCTAAATATTGTGTTTGTATTTATTATTTTACAGATAAATTTTTTTTGGTGATATTTCATGGATCTTCATCACCCACACATTTCTCCCAGAACTGATAAGAAGCCTTATAAAATTTTATTAAGTATTTCCATGTGAAGGTTAAACTTGGCAGTGTAGCTAAGGAACTACACTTCATTGTAGCATGTGAATAAGGTTGTCCTTCTTATATTCCAGAAATTTGCCACACAATGTTAAAATGTAAGCTTTGAAAAAAGTTTTATTTGATTAATGCTTCAAAAATTTGTATTCACAGAAGCTGTGATTCCCTAAGTGTGTGCATACACCTGAACAAGCCATGTCACTCCTGACCTGCTAGGATGCCTCATTCGAAACCTCTCCATTCAGTGTTAGTTATTTTAGGGAAAACAACCAAACAGAAGAATATGGGTGTGAATGGGTAATTCCTCCCATTTATTTCTGCAAACGATTACTGATTCAAATTACCATGGAGAAATGTATTTTCAGTTCCTCACCTCCTGCTTAGAAGAAAGGAAACCTAGCTGTATTCAATTATTGTATAGCAGTTTTACATGTGACAAAGACTTGACTCTATTTTTGAGGCAGGAATAATTACATTAGCAATATTGTTACCATGGTGTCACCACTGCTTTGGAAATTTATTATACTGTAGTAAATAAAATTCAGGCTCCACAATAGCTTCTACAGACAAGTTTAATAAAAATTCCACCTCATTATGAATATATATATAAAACATCTGTAACTCTTGTGGCTTAGAGGAAAATGTCATGTGATGTTAGTATAGGAGCAGCAGAAAAAGGTATGAGTGAAAAAAGAGTAGGGAAAAAGTAGTGATTTTCCATGTTCCAAATCTTCTGCTATTCCTTTTGGGACTGAGACATGTTTATTCTTTTCCACTCATCTCCCTTCACCTGCTATGGATTTTTCTTCCTCAGCATCAGGAGACTTTCTCTATATCATTTTGTCACCCTCAACTGTAAGTCTCAGCCCTTGTGTCAAATCCTCAGCCCATCCAGGAGCTCAGGCTGCATGAGGTGAGGGATTATAATGACAGAGGTGTGACCTCATTGACGAGGAAGGCTTGAGCCTTTTTCTGCAGAAAAGATTTCTGCAGTGGTTTCTTTGTGATGGAAAGTTGCACAATGGTTAATATTTTAGCAATTTATTCCCCGTTAGAGCAGTTGTTTCATATCAGTAAAATACCACCTGTTACAAATTGCTTCATGCTTTTAAAATAATTTAGCTGTTTCTTCTGCCCTTCAGTAAGCAAGGAAACTGTCGTGATAGAAAGGTTTTCTTTCTTACAAATATGCAGGCATAAATCAATGCCAAGTGCAGCCACTGCAGGATTATTGCTGAAATGGGACCCTGCAGGCCATCTAGGTAATGGTATTGTGTTAAGCAACAAAGAAGAGCAATGCTTTAAAAAAAAACAAACCCAAAACCAGGCAATGAAACTTCATGAAAATGATGGTTTTAAACATCACTTTTTTACCACAGATCTGTAAGGAGATTCACTGCCCTGACTGCAGTGCTGTTAACTGCCAGGTGTGTTTGTCACGAGTCAGTGATTCAGGGTCACTCGAAGAATCACCACCAAAGGTATTGGCAATGTTTTTTTATATAAATTTATCAAAGTGTGACTTCACAAAGTTTGATGGCAAGGTTCACAGTATTAGTTACTATATGGATAGAACATAAAAAGGAAAATTGAGTTGGAATCAGTTTAGAGTGATTTATATAGAGACCAGAGGTACAAAAGGATGAGTTTGACTTCCTGTTGAGCCACGAGGTTCACAGTGGCACCCCCTTCTTTCCAAAACTCCCGATGGAGCTTATGTGGAATCTCAGTGTCAGACTTGGACAATGGTTTATGTCTAAAGGAATTAACTACATAGATTTTATTAGCATCGATTATTTGGCATGCTATCAGCAGCTTTCTGAGAGGGTGTTGTGAATAAGAGGTCTCTTCACCTGGGGAAAGGAATGATCTCTCAGGCTCAGGGTGAAGAATATCAAACCTTGTGAGACATCCCTCAAGATGTCACCAGCATGCAGTCCAATTGAAACCGAGCTAGAGCTTGAACTGGACTTTCCCAAAGATATGTTGTTGAGAAAAGGTCTCTCTGCCTCAAGGAACAACTTTGAGGAGAGTCCCACTCAAGGGGAGATCATCATCACACAGCCACACTGCCAGGAAGGGAATGGAATAAAATGGTGACTCATAGTCAGATTGCATACTCTGGGAAGGGTATGAGACTTCTACCCACAACTTTCTTTGTTCCCTGACAAATGAGTCTTGGAAAAATCACTGCTGTTCATGTGTCAAACACATGATCAGTGTTCCAAGCTCATGTGTATCAATGCTCACTGGGTCACTTTGCCCCTTTGTGGGTTTCCTGGAGGAGTTTTTGACCTGAATATTACTCATAGAATTTTAGAACTGGCTGATTTGGAAAGGATCCATTAGGGTCATCGAGTCCAACTCCTGGCCCTGTGCCTGACACCCCAAAAATCACAACATATGCCTGGAAAGCCTGAGGCCTTTACCTCCTGTGGAGACTGTAAAACTTCTGCTGCTTTAATTGTGGGGGTGCAGTGCATCCATCACAGTGTTAACACTGTGAACAGATTTCTAAAGAAATGGGAATAGTTATATTTATATGAATTATTTTGGTAGTGGAAGTAATTAATTTAGATGCAAAGTTAATTAGCATCCTTGGTACAAAGATTTCTCAAGAAAGAGTCAAGGGGGAAGAATTTCACCTGTGTTTTTCTCATTTGATGCCTTAAGAGAAGCTTTAAAAAATGGAGGTCAGAGTTTTTGGGTACAGCACTTCTTTTATTCTTTTTGCATCTTTGTGGATGCATTTTCAGCTATGTAGCTTATAAGCCTGTACTCCTGTAACTGGAAAAAAAATTCAGAGGAAGTTAGGTCAGAATAAGTTAATACTTCTAATAAATAAGCAAACTTAAACAAAACAAGACCAAACTCCTCAATTCCCAAATGCCGAAAATATTTAATTAATGTGAGCCTTGTTTGCGTGCTGATAACTCCTAATGAATATGAATGTCTCTGAGTAATCCAGGAAAGGATTTCTGAGAATTTTGTTTGCACCTGAGGCATTGTTGGAGGGAGCCAGGCACGGCATCAGTGAGCTGAGATACAACACACAGGGACTGCTGAGAAGAGAGTGATTTGGATTATTTTGACTTCTCCCCTTCAGCCACAGAAGGTGAGGGTCCTTCTCAGGGAGTTCTTGCACAGCCTTGTCCCACCAGATCCTCAGGCTGCAGATCCTCAAGTGGCTCCCTCTGGCTCAACCCATGGGATGGAGCAGTGGCAGCCTGTAGGATCAGACACCAGGGATGCCCTGCCAGAAGGAGTGGGAACAAGTCTACCAAAACCAAAGTGATGATACAGCTGTGAGAGGGGCAGTGCAGTCTCCCCCTCGGTTTCTAGAGTGAGAGGACTCCATTTGCAGAGTGCTTTGGCAAAATAAGTGGAACCACTCACTGCTTTGTTTTAAACATTAATAGGACCTGGGGAATGAAATGAAAACAAGCCTCAAGCAGGGCGTGCTTAGTTTGGCTTTTAAGCATGAACCTTGCTTTTGTTGCTTTTCCTCTTTCCATTTTCTATCATATTTAGTTTTTTGCAGGGAGTCTCAGGAGAGCACTTTCAAACCCAGACTGATTACAAATTTTTTTAAAAATCCTGTCCTTCAATAGCTGCCAATAAGCGTCTATTTCTTCTACAAATGGGTATCTTCACACACCTAATATTATGTGCAGGGTCTGGCCCAAAAAATGCTCATATATGTCTCTCTCCTACTTTCAGTGGGCATTTTGTCAAAGGAAATACCCCAATATCTCCCTGCAACCTCAGTGTAATGGGGGCTTTAATTAGGATTGCTTTCATTAAGGTAATTCCTTTTATATTCCTCATTGAACTGAAAAACAGTCCAATCAATAACAATTTTATTCTACAAATGTCCACCACTTAATAGAGAACACATTTTCAGTAAAAATTTTCAATATCCTCTCCCAGAGGGTAGATTTTCAATAGAATTTGGATAATCAGTTTGCAGCCTTTTAGCAATTGTGACTGTTTCTCAAAGGGCATGCAAGATTTGAAGCTGTTGTCAGAAGGTTTTAAATCAGCAGCAATTGAAAGAATGACTTGGTGGGGTTTATTTTCTTACTGTCCTGGAACAGATGGGCACAGCACAGAGCCAGCGTTGAGCTGGGGCTGTTTGGATCCACTCTCACACACCTGCCTGCAGGGGTTTGCTCTGCCCTCAGTGCCCAGGCAATTCAGCACATCTATATCCTGCCATGGAAGGTACAGAAATACCTCTGTCAGCTGTCACAGCTGCCAATCTCCCTATGCAGGCTGGTCCTTGCATGCTCCCAACTCCAGCCTGTGGCTCTCAGCATTTGGCAAACTTGAGCCTTCACCACATCACATCTCCTCCTACCTCCCACTTTTCAGCTCATATTAATGGCCCTGAGCACTTCACATGTTCTTCACCCAACATTTCCCTTCTGAGGTGTCTTCTCACTTAAAACCATGACTTATGTGGGGGATTCCTGTGGCCTCAGTTGAGGTGTCTACAAAAATGATGACTAACCCTGAGCCAGCTGGCTCAGCTGTCAGCACTTTTTTCTACTGCAGTCTTCCTTCCTACCACTGTTTGGCAACCTGGAAAAATCTAGAGTGAGTCAGTTTGTAAGACATACTTATTGGCTGGCTAATTAATTTTATTCAGAAAGACTGGGTGAATTCTTCCTTTCGAATTCCTATAACTCCCCAGTGACTGTCAAGGGGACCAACTCATAATTTTTTAACTGAGAGGCCCAAAACCCACCCCAAAGGCCTAACAATGGGATTGGGTACATGCTCCAGCACCAGGAGAGAATAGAGATGTGTATCTGTGTATGAAATTCCTTGGGGGGACACTGCTGCAAGAGAAAGAGACACCCCAGACAGTGGAAGAAGGTGGCACAACTCGAGACAATCAAACCCTAAACTTGTAAAGAAATTTCCTTTTCTCTGGAAGGAATCATTCCACTTACAAGGCAAAATGGTCTTTAATAATGTAATTCCTTCTCCTATGCTATCCTACCACGTAAGTGTGTCTTATCAGGTCAGTGTTTTGCCTTGTTTGTCAGATGGTAGCAGAAGGGAAGAAGAGTTTTGCCAACAGACAAAGGCTGCAAGGCAGGAATGATGGGGCTGAGGTTGAGCAGGGACAGCCTTGTCCAGAGCTTGCCACCACCAGGAGCCCCTGGCAGTTTTTTTTAGCTCAAACATTGTTACAATGGAAAATAAACAGTTGTGTTTGTCCAGGCTGATAGCAGGCATTTGCCCACAGCAAATGTTTCTATATGCAAAAGGCCCTCTTGGTGGATGTGCTCAGAGAAAGTCTGGATAATGAGATGCTTATTGCTTCACTGTCAATTCTCCACCAGGCAGCAGTTTAAATCTTTGCCCCCGATTTGTGTGCTGTATTTGGTCCATAATGTACTTATTTTCGAGTGTCATTTTTAATTTAATGCATGAGAGAACTTATTACCCCTGGCAGAGTTAAATAGTTAAACCAGGTTCTGTCAATTCCTCCCGATCTGTTGACAAATGCAATAATATTGCACTGTGATTAGTTTATATGAAGACTTGTGGACAAGCTGAAGCCCTGGCAGTCAGGCAGGGATTTCTGCTCTGCATGCAGCAGGCAAAAGAGGCAACTGGGTGTTCTTCTTGTAACCTCCTGTGGCAGAAAGTGGTAACTTGAACTTAGACAGATTTGGGCCCCTGAGCATCCCAAAGTTTGAGTTTGCCTAATTACTGAGTTTGCAATGTTTGGAAGATGTTCCAAGGTGCAAAACTTAGCACCATCCTTACAGATAGTATTCAGCATCCCTGAAGGTGCAGGTACAGATCTAGGTGTGAGCTGTGGATAATGCCAGTAAGAGACACTTCCATGGGGACTGCTACAACTTTTAGTTTCCCCATCTGCATCTTTCACGAGCTCAATGAGACACTGTGAAACAATTTTTTGTGACACTCTCCTCCTTTTTTTTGCCTTGCATGAGGGGTGGGCTGCCCTTCTTTTGCAGAAAGGCAGCCAGTGAGTTGGAGGCAGCTGCCAGTTTTGCTCAGCTACTGAAAGCTGTGACACACAACGTCCTGCCTGGTACAGACTACTTGCTGACTTTTATTTTGCTCCTCCTAGTAAGAAATGAAACGTCCCTCTGACCAAAGTAGCTGGTAGCTCATTACTGCATTATGGGGCAACATGACACTTAATGCTGCTGTGAAGAATCCTTAAACAGGAAATTATTAAGTAGGAAAACCACATCCCTCAAAAAGACCCTAATACTTTGCATCACCCTGAAGAAAAACTGTCATTAAACACTTTTATGCAGACCTACACTCATGGAAAAAGATGATATTTTATTTATTGCTAAGGATATTTGGAAATAGCATCACAGCTTGTGTTTGGGTGGGGAAAAGTAATGAGTACCAGTTCTTATGTCAGATTTTTCACTAGTAGATCTTATAAGAAATCCATATCACTGGCTCCATTTCACAGGAGGAGAAATTGGGGCACAAAGCAGGAAAACAACCTTTCATTTCTCACTTTCCTTTCTCACTTTCTGGCAGTGGCTCTGCCAGAAATGGAACTCAGGTCTTCTGAAACCTAATAATGAGCTCAGCCTGACAGCCGAGAACCCTGATCTCCACGTATACTACAATTTAATGTTTTCATTGTTTTTGTTTTGTTTCTTTGAAGTGAGGAAATGTTTATTTCCCAAGAGTGAAGCTCTTTTGCTTCTCACATAGCAATTTGATGGCAGATAATCCTACCATGCTGCCACCTGAGAACATTGCATCCTCTCGGGGTGATTTTTCTATCTTCTGGTTTGCCTCATTCTTGGCATATTTACTGGTCTTGCCATCACAGTTATTTTCAGTGGTTGTTCCTGGAATGGAGATGTGGAGAAGGCAGAAATGGCCAAGTCCTTCAGACACAGCCTGGGCAAAACCAGCCCTTCAATGGTCTCTTCCCTCAGTGCAGTGCTCATGGCAAAGGTTTTGTTCTCCATCCTGGGAAGGTGACCCTCCCTGGTGGGTATTTCTGCTTGGTGGGGAGATGGAACACTGCCAGCCCTTCCCTCTGGAATGCAGGATGGAGCTGTAGCACTGTGTTCTCACTGATATCCTGCCTGGCAGCCTGTTCATGTTGAGTCATCTCACAAAACCTCTGCCCTTGCGACGAGCAGCATCAGCACCTGCTGTGGAGGGACCCAGGGAACAGGGGAATAATTCTCCACAGACACCACCAGGCTTGGGTATTTTTGCAGGCAATGAAGTTACTCTGGTGGCCTCACTCTGCTCAGCAGTGAACCCAGAGCTATAAAGAACGAATGATGTGGATAATGGCCTTGCATTCCCAAGAATAGCTCTGCAACAGGCAGCCTGCCAGCTTTGTGAAGAAGAATTCCCACATCAGGTGAGACTCTTGTTGGGTTCCTATTACTGAGGTGCAATATTTTTAGTAGGAGACTGATTTGAAAAGGGGAATTACTTTGAACTTTCCTGGTTTAGTTCTACCAATTTTAAATACAGTAGATTTCAAAGGTCTCTGTAATAAAAAGTGTGGCACAGCAAGAGTCACTGCATAGTGAAAGCAGTAATTGATGATGGTTGAAGCTGTCAGATTTGCTAGAAGCACTGATCAGCCAGTCAAGGGAAGCAAAATAAATTTCACTGAGACCATCATATTTCATGGGATGTGACTGGAGTGAGCAAGTTTGCAGCAGCACAGCCACCATGGGCTGACACAGGAGGCCCTGAGCTGCATCCCAGTGGTGCAGTGACTGATGGATGTTCTTGCACCCACATGTGTAAAATTGCAGGCTGAGGCTGTGGGGACAAAGCAGTATTTCAGCCTTGCTCCCCAGGAGGGTTTCCTGCCTGCTGTTTATGCTCTTCTTGCAACTTCAGGTGATCATCTTCCTCCAGGGATGAGGTCACAGCCCATGTCCCTCTGGAGCAATGTCTCATGTTGGAAACACAGCTTCTGTCGAGCCCCACAGCACTTTGCTTGCCTTGCCAGGCTGAGTCAGAACACCCTCCTCATTTCCACTTCCCATCTTTTGATGAAGGGATTTCTGACCACTCCCACAGCCCTGAAAGAATATTTGTAGTCAGGCACCCTTGTCACTTCATTTAAATGTTGATACTATGTTTGTTGTTGTGCAGATGAATACAAGAATAAGGTTCAGAACATGAATACACTTCATACAGAGAGGAGGGAGGGGAAATTTTCCCTCCCAGAGTCCAGGACTGTCAAGGATGTGACATCTGCCCTAGCAAATGGCTGTGCTGGCATCTCCAAACAAGTGTAGCAATTCGTGTTGTTATTAAAGACACATCAGTCTTTTCCTTCTGGAGGCATTAGAAACAAATATCTTTAAAAGGAAGGAGTAAATCTGGCCAGATGCTCCTGAGGGCTCTAAAAAGGAAATAATCTATAAAATCTAGTGTCATCTACCAGGAATGGGTTCTCTGAAGGATGAAGCTCAGACTGGAGCCCTGACAAAGGATATGTCAGGATGGTTTGTGCAGTTGGGATGCTGTGGGAGAGAGAGACAGGGAGACCAGGCAGAATTAATCACCCTATGACCAGACTGTTCAATTATGTTCTTTCATTTCTTTAATCTATGTATTTCATGAGAATTGATAATTATAATTGGGTTTGTTGGTTTGTTTTTATTTTCTAGGCGTGTAAATAAATATATTCCTTTTCACTTTACCTGAATAAGAGTTAAAGGAGATTTCTGGTTGCATGTGAAGTGACAAGACGTCCCTTGTACACAGACCCCCTGTGGTCAGGAAGAGGAAGAAGTTTCTTCTGATAACCAGAGTTGTCCAGAAGAGCTTTTGAGCTGGAGAAGGAGACTGGACCCAGAGTGTCCCCATGGTGTCTCCTACAGCAGACCTCCCAAAATCATGTGCAAGTTTGTCCCGCTGGTAGCAGGACTTTGCAGGACTTCTAAGATGTTACTCAAGGATATTATTTCTGAGGATCCTGTTGGAAGTGTCTTGCTAAGGGTGTGACTCAAGTCCCATCCTAGTTCAGACTGAAGAGGACCAGCACCAGGCACATACCTGGCTGTGAGATGTGTCACAACCCCGTGCTGCAGGTCACCAAAATCTGAGTCTGTGTCAGCTTTGCTGAATCCTCTACATCCATAGAAATAGGGAAATAAATAGCAATAAACAGCAATCCCAGCCATCTTCCTGCTTTCCCCAGATCTCTGTGGGAGTTGCAGTTTTTTGGGGTGCCCTGAGTAGCAATCAGGCAATTGAGCCTTTGCTGCCCATCTGCAGGTGTTTTAAACTTTGCAGGATGGAAGGAAGACAGTCCCTCTATGTCCTCTTCAGGAACTGCTTTGTTCTCCTTCTTTACTGCATTTGCACATAACTGATGCTGCTGAGTGTCCCTGTGGAGCAAATAAGAGATTCAGCCCATAGATACTACGTACTTGATGTACAAGAATGATTTATGGGATCAGAAATTAATTAGATTGCAATGATAGGGTGTAAGTGCTGTGTCACTCTTAATAATTGGGTGATTAAAGCCAGTTAAAAATAAAGCTACCGTGATAAAACACAGTGGAGCTGAAGATGGTTGTTTCCCACAGCTATTAGGGACAGAGAACCTGATTTTGCAGAAGAGAATGTTTAATCACAAAACAGAACATGGTGGAGATGACCCAAGAGAGGAGACAAATCCTGGACATCGTGCCCATCCCAGCTGAATGTGTGGGGCTCTTGCACATCACCAGCATGTAGGAGATGAATGCAAATGGAAGCAGCTGTGCCTATTAACTCTTCTTGTGCAGGAGGTTGGTACAAGATGTATTTACTCACAGAGGCCTTTGCACCAACCTGAGCAGTGCATTTCTCATGGTTCAGGGGTTGCAAGGTTGGTGTATACAGCCAGAATTATAGCAGAGACCTTGGAACTGCACAAGTTCAGTTCCAACTGAACACCTGTACTGAGTGTATCTACCTGCTTTTCACCCTTCATGTGTCTTAAAGCAGTAAATTATAAGGAGTGTCTTTACCAAAGTACAGATTCTGTATGGCTGTTGCGGTTGTGGGATGAAGCTACTGGACATTTTTGGTCCTTTTTCACACCATATCCATAAGCACATGTGAGCTATACATAAACTCAGATCTATTCTTTACATATTTCCATTTCTATTTGCTGCATGAGGAGCCCTGCCCTGAGTGTAAAGGCACAGTTGGCCCTGTGCTGTTGTGTAAATGTCAGCCTGGCAGAGAGGAGCCAGAATGGCGTCAGGGACACGTAAGAAACAAGTGAAACCGGAGAAATGTGAACCTGTTGTTTTTGAAGCCTGGTGAGTAGGAGTCTGATCCTCAAACTCCAATATTAGTTAATGGGATCTGAATGCTTGACTCCCACACACAGCTCTGAAAATTTACTCCATCTGCTCCATTGCTTGTTATCTTGCCTTTTTTTTTTTTTCCTATAGCAGAAAAGACAGAGTCCTCTCTTTGCCTGAGATAAGATTTGAGAACTGTAACAGTTTGAGTACAAATGTTAATCTTACTAAAGCCAGGTTTTAATACCAATTGGGAATTTGGTTTCTTCTCTAGAGGCACTATATCTACCTTTAAAAATAGATCTGTGTGGCAAATTACTGCTGAAGTTCACAGATGTAAGATAGCAGTAATGGCCAGATTAAAACCTTATACTGTACTGATTTTATCACCCAACTAAAAAATGGATCGTGATCATCTGCAGGGTCAAAGGGTTACATTTTATTGATCTCCTAGAGTTCATTTTATTTTTCTTTGTGTTGCTCTTATTACTTCTCTGGCACACACAAACACCCAGGTTGTTATAACTCCTTCAAGCCATGCTGGAGTCAGCTGAGCTCAGTGACTTACTAGTGCAACTGATTTCAAAGGGAGCTTCTTGAAAAAACAACAGTCAAAACCTATTTTGTTTTTTGGCTAAAATCTCTTTGTTCTTTCAATGGCTTTTTTTCACTCTTTTGAAAAAGTGTTGTCAAATTTTCTTTTATGTATTTCTGTCTGATTTTTCTTTGTCTTCTCTCTTCTGATTTTTTTTTTTTGCTTTCTTTTGTTCTTGTGAGGTTTTTTGTTGGTCTTACTAAATGGCTCTAATAGCAATAGAAATGACATGACCCCCCATTTGATTTCTAGCATTTTACAGTCTCTGATAAAGCAAAACAGAAAATTTTACCCAAGCTATTGATTTCCACAGAGTATCCTTGAAAAGCTGTAGAAATAATATTCCTCTCTTTACAACTCAATAAGAGAAACTCAGGCATTCTTGTGCTAAAGAAAAACATGACATCTTAAGCTAAGCTAAGGCCCTAAACTAAACTTTGTATTAATTAGCAAAGCAATAAAGACATTCTGGCTCATTATTTGTGAAAAGGCACACAGCACTTACCCTGATGCAGCAATTACTCAGCCATTGGTAATATTGAGGCTACAAATTGCTTCCTAGATGTATTCCCAGAACATGAAACAAATACATCACATTATTGTTTAGCAAACATCACTGCCTAATCTGAGCTATACAGGCTTTTATTTATGCCATTTGCAGTAAACATAGCATTAAATATGATGTCTGGATAAAAACTTTCCTGAGAACACTTGAGTCATAAAGAAAGATGAGAGCCCTAAATTGATTGTAAGTTAATCTGACATTTTAAAGGAAATTGTCATTATCTAATTCACCAGGAGCTGTTCTGAATGACTGTAAAAAAAAACTGTTTTCATTTTGCTTACATCCAGCATTGTAAAAGGTCACATACTTGTACGTAGACCTCGTCAAATTACTCAAAACACTTGGAAAGATTTGCATTAGCAGAATTGGTATACTTAACTGTGTTTTAATGAAGACAGTCATTGTTCTTTGTCTCTGAAGAAAGGGAGGAAGGAAAGGCAAACTGTGATGCTGAAGTTCAATCAGCTGTTTCTGTATGTGTCACTCACGAGGCTTAGCATATAATTGACTTTTTTGATTTCCCGTTTGATGAAATTTAGAAGTAGAAAGAGCATTTTGGTTCAACATAAGACAAAAGTAATATTTTCATATTAATTTTTTTTTTCAAATAAAATTCAACAGTTTTTTTTTTCCCCAAACAAAACACATGCATCTTTATTTATCCCATCAGAGTAGAGTGGGAATTCACTTGTACTTAGCTTGAAACAATATCCCTTTTTGGTCCAATTTCTTTGCTGATGCAAAGCAGAAAAGTTCCTGACTCTTCATTGACTTTACCTGTCTCTTGTTAAGCTCTGGTGCATGGGTGGTGTTTGGACAGAGCTGCACCTGTGCTTGTTAAGGTGTGCCCCAGATGAGACTGATCCACAGGAAGATTCTTTGAAGATTTCAAATGGAGGAATAAGGAGGCTGGAGAGAGCTAGTTGGGGTGGTTTTTGGGAAAGAAGGAAGAGTTTTTGTGAGAGATATCAGGGGAGTGTCCATCATCTCATTGGCCTTGGAAAACAGTCTTGTTTTGGTGTATGTTCCCAATATTATGTTTGTATGGAAAATCTAATACCCTGAAGGAAATAGCTGAGTGGGTTACAGAATATTAGCATTTCCCTGCCCAGGAGAGAGGAGATATAGGCTTTGTGGATGAATTTCAGCTGCTTGATTACTGATTTCCAGATGCTAGGCTTGGTTCTTCCTTCCCAAGGACATCCAGTTTGTCATGGGCACTTAAACCACTGGCCAAGGAAAGTGTAGTTAACTGAACTTGGTGTGTGGGTTTTGGCTGTTTATTTTTTAGGGTTTAAAACAGGTTATGAAAATACATCTGTTACACCAAGATGGGACTCCCATGACATTTTGTCTCTTTGGTGGCTGCTGCATGTAGCCATGAGGAGTTCAAAGAGGGGAAGACCAAATGGAGCCATCTCTGCCTTTAGGGGCTGGAGACATGCTCTGGTCAGGGGGGTTTTGATGGATTGGGATGTTCACCATGACTCTGGATTTAGCCTGATGGTCTCATGCATCATGTGGACCAGGAGGAGAGTGGAGCCCTCAGGGATATGTTGAACATATGAGCAATGGTGTCAATCTCCACTTGTGGAGAAGGTGAGCACAAGCATTTCTGGTCATGGAGTCCAGCTGAGAGTCCTGAGCCACAGCAGAGATGCTTGGAGAGACAGTGTTGAAGCACTATTTCTTAGGATCTCAAGGAAATGCAATGATAAGTACTCCTATTCTCTTCTAAAAACCCCACGCATTAGTCATGCAAATGGAGTGTCATTCCCTGGTGACACAGACCCAAGCTAACACCAATTTTTTTTAAGATTTGACTTTGTGTTTTGTTAAGGACAACTCTAAAGGCACTGCACTTCCACACTCCTACCTGTGCCACTCCACATTCTGCTGAGGACACTGGGGACATGAGAGCTGTCAAGTTGTGATAATGGTGCAAAATTCATGGTCTGAATATTCCATCTCAGCATGGCCTTTGCATATCTGAGCGCTTAGATGATGTAGCACTGGGACTGTGCAATGTCACACAGACAGCATTGCCCTCAGCTCAAGCATGTACTTCACTGAGTGGCAACACCTTGTGGAAATTAGCAGACATTTGCTTTATCCAAGGGAAGGCACTCAAAGCAAAATGCACATCTCTGAGCTACCAGCTATCTGTGTGTACCTAGAAGAGTTGGAATTTATTTTCTCAGTGAGAATCTGATCTAAATCCTCAGTAGGCAAATGTATTGAGCTCAGTGGACTCTAATTTAGGCACCCAGCATAGCTGAAAATGCAGAGTAAAATATTATTTCACATATATTTGCTTTGGAAGGAATGAAGTGTGTTTTTTCAGCTGCCTGTGTAAGTGAAATGGCATGTTTAAACTGCTGGTGCAAGGCAGGCAGGATTTGAACATCTGTGTCTGATTGGAGGGGTGAGAAAGTGCATTAACCACATTTAATTCTGAAAAATTAAGGAAAGAAAAATGCAACAGAAGGACACTATAAAGCATAAGGGTTACATGTGCATGTGGAGCCAAGTGTGCCATCAGCATCTCTCAGGTTTTTTGCTTTAGGAGGGTGCAAGGCAGCTCTCCCATCTCCACCCTGTTGTTGGTGTTAAATGTTTTACTGAAACTCAGTGGGAGGTACCACCCAGAACACACTCTAATAATGTACAAGATGTCTTCTAAAGAAAAGCCTCTGCTGTACTTCACGGACAAAATATTTGGTTCGAGCTACTCCTCTGGAATGATGAAGACTGGACATAAACTTGCTGTTCTGCTGATCTTGAAATCCAGAAGAGTCCCCTGAAATTCCACCTATGAGGTGATGCCCACATGCTCTGCAGGGCAGAGGGAGGTGTCTGTGGGTGGCTTAGCAGACAAGTCAGCTGGGTTAACACATAAGAGCTTGAACTCATTTGTCACTGTACAGGCAGGCACAACACACAAAAGGCACACTATACTTCAGGAGGCTAATATCTGTTTATTACAATTTTGCACCATCTTTTATACCCTCTATATAGTTTACAATTTCTTATTGGTCACAATTAGTCAACATAGCAGTCATTGGTAGAAAATTCTCCACCCCTATTCTTCCCAGAACACTTCTAAAAATATTTTCCACAGCTGTGGAGTTTTCTTCTCTAGTTATCTTCTTTTCTCCTTTCTCTCTTCTTAGTCTTCATGCCAACATCCTTGGTCAGAGAATACTTCTCAAAACAATCCTCATTTATTAACCCTCTCTAACCCACAGACCAGTTGGAGTCCTACTATACTCACTCTCTTGGTCCACTGTGGGCATCAGTCGGTGGTGTCCCACACTGTTTGGGGACGTTTGAACCTTCTGGTGCTTGAATAAGGCAATTGTCTTTTGTGTATTTCTCATCTGTACCTTCCTCTACTTTGTGAGTTTCTAAAAGAGCCTGGCCTGAGCCCAGCAGGTCCTTTTGGATTGCAGACTCTTTTTATCGCTTCAGGTTGGTTGGATGCCAAAATCTCCAAGGAGAAGGAGATGGAGCTTTCCATGTCTTCACTGCTCAGCGCAGTGGAGAGTGCTGGCCCTTCACCTGGCAGTCTCAGGGTCTTGGGAGAGAGCTCAAACACGTCTTGTTGTCCCTTGTGCTCATGTGATTTGATATGTGGAGCCCTCTGGGGTCATCACAGTGCTACTCTCATGCCTAATAGCTGTCACCTCTCTGGCCTGTGCCAGAGGTAGGGTCAGTAACGAATGGCTGAGGGATAGTGAGGAAGAGAAGATTGATGAGCTGCTTTAATGGCAAAGCCCAAAAGAGGGATGGGGAAAAGTCAGTGTTTCTCTTAATAAGCTAAGGAGCACTGGTTAGCCACCTTCCCAGTTGTAGACTGACACAAGTAACAGTTTCTCCAATGGTTTAAACTTGGTCTCCTAAAGAAGAGATTAATTTCTTCAGGTCTGGTACCATACTTGCAGCCAACAGATGAGAAGTGGTGAGGAACAGGTCTGTACACAGACCTGTGTCACTGCCTTCACACCCACACAGCTGGAGTGCTCACTCTGTGGACCCACCTGTTAATTGCTGTAGTCTAGAGCAACATTTAAATACATTTAGCTCTTCCTTTCCCCATAATATGAGAGCTACTGTGCATAACGTGCTCCATGGTGACCCCTGATTTCTAGGTGTAGAGCATCCCAGACAGAGCCTTATCTGCCTACACCACTAGTCAGAGACACCAGACATCCATAAATCTCTGGCTGATGTGGCAATTTCTCAATATCCCGCCAATTTTGGTTCCTGGCAAGAGGGAAAAATATAGAAAAATAGAAAAAACCCATATCTATGGAAAACTGGACATGTAATGTCCCTATATGGGCCTGGAGACCCAGGTCCTGGGTGCCCAGAGGGGTTGTAGAGAGAACCTGATTAGATCAAGTGGAGAATAAAAGTGTCTTTCAAAATTGAGTTAGATGGGCAACCATAAAAGACTGGACTTAGGATTCATAAAACCAATATTCATTATGAAGTTGCTTTACCATGAAATCACTGTTGGCTCTTTAATACTGTTAAACATAAAATACAGTAACTATTCTGCAAACTAATTGCCAAGAAAGCAGAGGCAATCCATCTTGGCATTTGTTTATATGCAATGAAGTTTTATAATCTAATTTGCAGATTACCAGCCATGATATTTAAGGCAATTAATGGGCTGAGCTGAATTGCTCATTCCCTTATGTGAGGTTTTCACAGAACATATTTCTAGACTAAGGAAGGGTACTTAAAATTCTGCACTCACTTCTGTTTATTAATGGCCATGCTCCTCTGGAACTGTAGATGTTACCTTGTGAACACAATTCTGTTTTTATTACTGGTCCTATAAATTAGTAACTTGTAACAGTAATTCAGAAATGAATAAAACTAATTTTCCTTTTTATTTCAAAATCTACTTCTGTTAAATATGTCATTGCTACCCTGACTACATTATGAAACAGCAACTGAATGATAAACTCTCAACGCTCCAGTAACTCCCTCTGGCAAACAACATACTGACTGCTGTAAATATTCTACATGCAAAAACCCTTTGCATCTTACTGCTGTGAGTGTAATTTTTTTTTCCATCTTAAACCACTGTTTCTTCCATCTCATTGTGGATTGTCAACTCCTCAGTGTGAGCAATGCATCTTACTTAGGTCATGCCACAGCAGTCACTGCCGAAAAAACTGTGGTAGTTTGGAAGGTTACAGTGCTGTGCTGGAAGCCAGGTGAACAGGTTGGGAAAATATCAATCTCTTTCCTCTTCCCTGAGCCCACACTTTGCTCAGAAGTGAAGGGTCATCTCAGGTCTAGTAAGGTATATGCACAATGCCTAACACCACAGGGTCAGCTATGTCTGTGATGAAAATCCAAGACACAGCTGTGGTACAAACAAATAGTTTTGACAGATCAAGAGTAGATGTTATATTTTTAGCCTCTGCTATTTTTCATTCCTCAGCCCAAGGGGGATGACAAACCTCTTTGCATATCCCATCCTTGCCAGTCTTGGTATGGTTTTCTTGTTTTTCTAAGGGAATCTTCCCCATAATCACTTTTGTCTCCTTCTGGGTTTGTCTCAAGTGGTGGCTGAAGGAAATATTAAACAAATGGAAGCACCCTGAGTAGTCAGCAGCCTCCAGGACCTGGGCCTGTGGTTTTCATGCACCCTCAAAGGCACAGGCAGCACTGCAGTGGTGCTTCCTGATCTCACAGCATGTCCAACCAGCAATGCTGACAATTGAGGACAGCTCCCAGTGCTAATGCTCAAGCTGAGATTTGCTGACAATGTTAAAATGGTCATTTAGGATTCTGCAGTAGCCAGTGGAGAGAGCCCAGACTCTCCAGAGAATAGTCATCTCATTTGAAGATTAATAGGGTGTGTAACCTATCCTCTGGAGCTGCATGTGTTAGTCCATTGACTGATGAGGAAGCTCTAATGAGTTATCTTTGGCTGGATGTCTTTACTCATAAATTGTTTTTACTAGGTTAGGTGTCTCCTGGTCTGAGGACAGAAGCTGAGAATAGACAGCTCTCAGTGACACTTGCATTCAGGTTCATATTATTTGATTTAACTTGTCTGTCTGCCCTAAAGCACTATGCAGCAGAAGTCATTTTACTTAACATCCAGCCAAACAACACCAGAATGAAGTCCACACTGTGCAGAAGCTGTTCTGAGGCTGAAAGGCAGAGGCTCAGTGAGGAGAACAAAGAGGTTTCACAGAGGGAGTATAGGTGGGCCTGAAGAAATGGACATACAGCTCCTTGTTGCATCACAGACTGTCCCTGAGGATGGAGGCAGCACTTACAGTGCTGCCCTGAAAGGACCCACAGGGCCTGAGTTCAAAATGTAGAGCCTTCAAACCCTCATTTTCCAAGCATTGAAAACTGGTCCACTTGAGTGCTGAGGTTTTTACCGAAGAAATTTCGAAAGGTCAGCCATACCTATCAGACCAAGAACAGTGCATGAGGCAAAGATTAGAATTCCCAGACCCTCCAGCCACTTATAGTCCTGTAGAAGAAGCACTTATCCTGTTTGTATCATGATTTTTTTTAATTGGACTTGGTTGGCCATAAAGATGGCTGCAATATATTAGCCTGAAAACATATTTAAGAGCTGCCTGAGTGCATAATGAAATGCACTGAGTAAAAAAAGGATTTGAATGCTCACCGTCTTTCCCAGAGAAAGAGGAAATTGCATGATCTGTAGAAATACAAGGCACAGTGTAGCAAAGGTGTCAGGTCTCATCTGAAATAATGTAGATGCTGTTGGTCAGTGCTGTTCAGGGAAGATAAATCCTAGCTGATGTGGGTAGCAAAGGGTTTCTAATGGAAAGAGACATTCTTTTCCTCAGCAGGCAGCTGGAAAACTCATAAAGGGCAAAACAAAAGCTCAGAAGAAATTTGGTTATCTCAAATGCATCTAGAGGGAAGTCATTAGGAGCTAGAGCTACTTCATTGAAATATATTGTCAGCACAAAAATTAAGCACTAGTTATCAATAAATGTAGATTGGAAGTTAATGCACAGTAAAACAAAACCTGAGAAGTTTTTTAGCTACACAGAGCTTGACTATAGAAGGACTAGCCTTGTTGATGAGAGATCACTCACCTCAGGCTCTTTTAAATGAATACTATAATAAAAAGAAAAAAAACTGAATTGGTTGAAAGGTGCTGCTTAATTTCATTAAATTCACTTGCACAGGTGCACATTAGGTCAAAGAGCACAAGTAGAGCCCAACAGATCCTGCAACAGCACTGAGGAATGCATTTCCAGAAAACAAATATAACTGCAGTGATAAATATAAATGTGCAAATATAAATGTGCAGTGATGCACATTTGCAGACTCCACACCCTCTATTGGGACTCTGTGTTCAGCTGGACTCATGATATCTGAGTCTGCTGAGGCCATAATCTTGTAAATGTCAAATTAATATTAAACAATCATAATATGAAACCCAGACCCTTCAAATTGAGTAAGATGGTTATTGAATGTTAATTACTATACCGCTATTAAGTCATACTTCGAGTTACGACATGTTTATTTTTCTAGTTATTAACCTTCATGGTTTTTAAAATTAGGATTGTCCCAGTGCACCATTAGTGTTAAGTTCTTGCATGCTAAATTAAAGAGAATATAAGCTGGAAGAACATAGGAGGTCAGCTTTCTGAATACTTTAATATTAGGTTTTTCTTTAATCCACATCTTTTCTTGCCAGAGGTTTAAATGCTACAGGCTGTTTCATGAAGTAGAGGGAGTTTGGAGTTTCTCTGGAGCTGGACTCCTCTCCTGGCTTGCTTGGTATGGGATGTGATAACTGGGTGGGGATGTGGTGGGGACTGGGTGATGAGAAACGCCAGGTCTGATTGAACCTTCCCAGTTTAGGAGAGAAGTAGTTCGTGTCCAAGGCTGCCCAGTCCCTGCTGAGCTCAGAGAAGTGTGGTACTGATGGATGGGAGACGCAGGAGATGAGGAGGTGCTACTGGATGTCAGCTCCCTCTGCCAGAGCCCAGCTGGAAATATCAGGAGTTCAGCTGTCAAATAGCAGGTGCAAGCTACCAGGATTCCTGGAATCTTGCACAGACTGAAGGGGAACCTGGAAGACAGGAGTCTTTCTCGTGTTGAGAAGCAGCAGAACCTCATCTCAAAGCTGAGATAGGCAGTAGCACTGCGACAGATGCCCTGTGCAAGGGCAGTGGGTCAGCTCAGAGTCCATCCACTGCTGCAGATGGGAAGCCACTCCACTTCCCACTCATATTTATCATATGTGAACAGAGTCTGCTGCTGCAAACCAGAATCCTTATTACTGGGTTGCCTCTCTGGGTACTCCAGATCTCATACTTACCTACAAGAACTTTTCTGGCCTTTTGAGGTTTCTTCTAAGTGGGCATTTTCTTGAAAGGCTGGGCATTGCCTCGTGGTTGGCATACAAGCAACAAGAAGCCTCAATTCTCTTCCCAGCCCAGGCAGCTTCTGCAAGAGGACTCTGGTCTGATATTCTTTTTTTGCCAGGTGTCACCCTCACACTTGTGGAAGAGATGTGCAATTTTTTTTGCAAGGATTTTTGTACTCCAGTGGTAGTCACCATCATGAAGAAGTGTCTTCAGAGGGTCCAAGAAATATCTCTGCCTCTAGCTGTGGTGGTATATCAGGAAAATTTTGTGCAATTTCACTCTTGTCCATGCAATAGATGATATTTCCAGAACTCTTCTTATTCCAAAGCAGTGTCTGTCAGAGCTAATTAGTGTTCAGACATAAGTCATCTGGAGAGTGAGACTGATTAGCAATGAGCAGCCTGTGGGCTGCTTGCACAGCTCTACAGACAAATGATTCAGAGAAGTTCAATCAGGGAAGCTTTCAGCACTTGGATGGAGCCAGAGCCTCTGCTTTATATCATTCATGAGCAGCACTATCTTCTTAGTGAACAGTTGCCAAAAAAAGCAAGGCAAGGGAAGTGTGCCAATCAGCAAATTAGAGATGAGTTTGAAATCAATCCTTCTCCTAGCTGGTGTCATATTCTAGGTGTCCATCTAACCTGGATAGATTCCTAAGAATATTTTCTGTAATACCTCCTCACTGAGGGAAGAAAGAAAGAAAGAAAGAAAGTATTTTCTCAAACACTTGATAGGGAGCCCTTCACTAAGTTCACCCTAAAGAGAGAATGGCAGTGGAGGAGGAGGCTGACCAGACACCTTCCCCCTCAGATATCTACACGTGGTGGCATCGTTTGGCAGTCTGCTGGCTCCAGGAATTACATTTCTCTTCCTATATGTTATTTCTTTGGCAGCCTGGAGAGTCATCCTTATCACTGCATTTATAATTATCAAAAGCTTCTAAGTGAGTTTCAGACGGAATGGTCCCAGCCCTGCTGAGATCTGTTTGTGGGGCATGACAAGTGACTTTCAGAGCAATTGGGTTGATGGAAGGGAGCACAGGAAGGGGACGAGAAAAGCAAATTCAGTAAGTTCCTTCCAGATCTTTCTTAAAGCTGAGTGAATAATTCACAATGAATAATTTACTTGTTGGCATCAGGCTTTTATCTTCTATGGGGATATGCTACAAGCAGAATGTAGGTCCTCACATTTGTCTGTTTGAATTATATGAGTATTTTTTTGTGTAATTCTCCATAGATTGGTTAAGCATCTAAGACTTCCAGCTTTGTTACTTTCTTGCAGATTGTTGTAGGAAGTGGTTCCTCCTTTGTGGATTAAAGAAGCACTTCTGTCATGGCCATTCATCATGCAAATTTTATTTCTGTGACTAACACATACTTGAAAATAATCATTGAAGTTCCAGTAAATAGTTTAGATGCACGAGGAACACATGAATGGGTAAAGGAAATTCAATAGAATCAGACAGCTTTTCATACTCTTACACCATGTATTCTTTTCATACCACTGGAAGCTCATAGATCTTTAAATTTAAGGTTAAATATTTACAAGCATGACATGAACTTTGATATATCTCAAGTTTCAGTGCTTGTTGGGCTCTCCATCAATTTCTTTACAAATTTACAAATCCAAGATTTGTAGTTGTCATGTAAATGGGTGTGATTCTGGTCTTGTCACTGCTTATGGCAGTATCCTCAACTTTTATGTACTATTTTCATGTCAAAACAGTGGCAGGACTTGCTTTATTAACTCCTCATAAGTTGAGGTAAGGGCTTTAACTCCTCTTGATAAAATAATTTTTTCTGCATATGCCTTTGCTGAAACAAGAGGCCTCCTGGCACTTGTCATATAACTAGACAACATTTCACTCAAACACACATCTGTGATGCAAGAAGGCAAATCAAAATTCTTAACAGGATTTTGTTCTCTCACAAATGTCACAGCTGACTGGAAGGACAACTTTGACTTTGAGTGTTTAAACATGTATGGTAGCAGTACTTGAGACATTTACTTCTGCTGAAAAATAGAGCCCCTATTTGCTCATTGAAGAAAAAAAAAGCAGGAAAGAATAAGAAACAGAATCTCTATACCAGATGGAATTAAGTACAATCATGCAATTAACTGTGAACTCTGTCTTGCTTTTATTCTTACCTTTAGTAACACCTTCTCAGTCTCCTGTTGAGGACAGCAGGTGCCCATCAGTTTCTGGATATCCATGAAGAGGCAGCATAATGTGCTTCTAGCAGAGGGTTTTCCTACCACATTCCATTACCAGAACCTCAAGTTATGTGCCCAGCAACCACCAGCTCTAACAAAGGTGACCCACCATGATATTGCATATCTATGCTTATTTATTCCTGTCAAAGTTCTACCAGTGATAACACGGGAATTGGAGGACGTGTCTATATATAAATCAGTCTGAAAGTGCTTTTTGTCTTCTTACTGGTATCAATTTTCCTATTAATCCACAGGCTCCTGTAATATTTTTTCTTTGAGTGATTGTGAGCAGCTACTTTGTTGACCAACTGTAGGAGCTATTTATCTTAAAATACAGGGGGAGAAAAAGAAGACATCTAATCAATTATTTTGCTAAGGTCTCAGAATCATGGAGCAGAGAAACACAGAATTGATGAGGTTGGAAAAGACCTCTGAGATCATCAAGTCCATCGTATGACCAAACACCAGACCATGGCACTGAGTGCCGCATCCAGGCTTTCATTAAACACCTCCAGGGGTGGTGATTCCACCACCTCCCTGGGTAGCCTGTTCCCATGTCTAATCACCTTTTCTGTGAAGAAATTCTTCCTAGTGTTCAATATAAGCCTCCCCTGGTGCACTTTGAGGCCATGTCCTCTTATCCTGTTTCTGATTTCCTGGGGGCAGAGCCTGGCCCCCACCTGGCTACACCCTCCTGTCAGGGACTTGTAGAGAGCAATAAGGTCACTCCTGAGCCTCCTTTCCTCTACATTAAACACCCCCAGCTCCCTCAGCTGCTTCTCACAGGACTTATACTCCAAACCCTTCCTCAGCTCCATTGCCCTTCTCTGATCCCCCTCCGGCACCTCTGTCCTTCCTGAATTGAGGGGCCCAGAACTGGGCACTGCACTCAAGGTGTGCCCTCAATGTCATAGTTTTAGTCCTTGAATCAAAATCACAAGTCTGTAGTTTTGCCTGTCTATCCAACAAGTTCCTTTAAAAAATTTTTCTTCTTGTCTCTTGACAACCTGCAGTGAATAATGAGCTATGTTTTCGCTCTTGTGCTACAGAATCGTTCACGTAAATAGTAGAAAATGGCTGATTTGTAGGTAAGTTTGGAAATATACCTTGAAGCCATAGATCATATACTTGTATGCAGATGGCTCCCTACAGATGATCATTACTCTGAGACTTGCAGAGCTCAGGAAAAACCTAGAATTTTCTCAAGGACACCACAAATCATAACTAGCTCCTGGTGTTTGACAAATTTTACCCTGCTCAACTGTGGAGTGAATTCAGGAGCTAGATATGGAAGAACCATCCACACTTCCAGCTTCTTCATTTTAGTTGAGTCCAAAAATGTAGGAATAGGCTGTTTCTTTAAAATCCCTTGTCAAAGGAGAAACCTTGCTTGTCAAACTCGAGAGCTACTGGACACGTCATTTCTGCAGTCCCCTCCTTACAGAACTTCTGATTGGGTTAGTGTAGGGGGAAAATGCAATAGCCTTGGGGTATTTGTCATGATGCTGTTGAAATAGATTTAGTTACACGTTTTATAATCTGATGCCTTGGGACATTTTGAAGCATATTTCAAAACTTACCTTAATCTTTTATTATGTATATTTTCCCCTTTCAAGAGACATTTAAGTAGCCTGTTTCTCCACTCCTTGCAACAGCCAACAAGCTGTTTATCTTCAGGGATGAAGACAAATCTGTTAGGAGGGTGGGAGCAGAGCACATTGTGTCACAGCTCATAGTTTCAGATGGTTGTGAGGAAAGGGTGACCCACTGCAGGCAGCCACGATGGGCCCTGTGATTAAAAAATGCCTTGAAACTGTCTCAGCTCTTTGGTGGGTTGAAACAACTGGCTGAAGGATAGAGCTCCCTGATGCTTGGGTACCTTTGTGGATTTAAGGAAGGCGGGCCTCTGTTCTGTCTCAGTGGGGATGACTTACACCCAGGGAGTGGTGACAAGCACAGCTGCTGGCACGTGTGTGATCACAGGAGCTGCATTCACGGCAGGGAAAAAGGTCAGGTCTCAGAAAGAAAACAGTAAATGACACCTCCAGGTGTAGGACAAGGGACTTTCCTTGAGTGTTGGTGCCTGTGACCCAGAACCAAGCAGAGAGGATCCCAGAAAATGCCTTCTTATGTGTCCACGAATGAGTTCAGACTACCTTTTGAGAGATGACCCCTTTGTGCATGAGTGGTTTCCCTTTCCCACACCCCTTGGTGGAAAACGTGCTGGGAGAGGGAAGCCCTTGCCATCACCACCCACCACCCACAGCTTGTGGGGAGGGGAGTGGATTTCACTGATCTGTGGATTTAAATGAAACAAACCAAATTTCCCTATCTATCACATGCCCCACAGGAAGGGGGAGGTATGGCTATGCCACAGATGTCCTCGATGACCTTCCTAGGGCAATGTCTGCCTTCTCCTGGTGATGAATGTGTTCCCTTTGCTAAAACATAGTGAAAGGTGATCAAGAGAGTTTGGGCAAACAAGTGTTCCAGAGCTGTACATGCCAGAGCTGACCTGCCAGATGTGACTTCCAGAACACAGGGAAGGATTTCTGCTGCCTTCATGGAGACAGTAATTTGATTCTCTCTTCTATCCTGGTGCCAATTTCTATAAAAGTTGCAGGAATGACATGT
Organism: Rhabdornis inornatus; assembly: GCA_013397075.1. Lineage (NCBI taxonomy): Eukaryota > Metazoa > Chordata > Aves > Passeriformes > Rhabdornithidae > Rhabdornis > Rhabdornis inornatus. The sequence continues at coordinate 125,315 of VWZS01006640.1, forward strand.
GTCAGAGAATTCAGCTCTGGCTGAATTTGTCTGAAACTTTTAATTGGGTTCCAAAATCACAGGGGGAGGGAGGGGAGTGTGCACGTGGGAGTTGGAAGATGAACAGACATTGTCATTAGATGGAGCCTAACATTTTAGGAAATGAAGCCAAAATTCTGCTCTTTCAGAGGGGTGATATGAATGCTGACACACTGAAATCCAGGAGGCTCCTGAGCCCCACAAAACAGGATTCTGGCAGGTCCGTCAGGGCACACCTGCTTTAGAGGACCGGCCTTCCTACCAGGATGCTCTGTTTATTTTTAAAGGCTTCCAAGAGCCATCTTCCATTTACGCCTGACATTTAAACACGGGGCTTATTTTCAGGGCTAATTTGTCTCAGTGCCTTAAGCAGCCACATTTCCATGATTAGCCCCTCGAGCCGCGGGAGCTGTGCGGGGACTGCAGCGCGTCCTTCCCTGGGAAGGGATGGGGAGGGAAGGGATGCGAAGGGAAGGGATGGAAGGGAAAGGATGGGAAGGGATGGAAGGGAAAGGGAAGGGGGGGCTGCCTGGCTGCCGTCTCCATGCGGTACAGGCAGCGTGATCAGAGCGCTAACACAACAGCCTGTGTAATTACATGTTTCTGGGAAGTGTGTTAGCTCCATGGGGAGCTGAGTCCATTTGGAGGGGAGGAGGAGGAGGAGGAGGAGAAGGAAGAGACTTTCTTTGGGGGGAGGGGGTAAGGTGAAAAGGGTCAGTGAGTAACCGAGCTCTCTCTCGAATATGATAAAGGTAATTGTTGCTCTCAAGTGAGCACCGGGTGCTTCCTGGCTCTGGCTGCTCTCATTGCTCATGTCTGTGTTGTGCAGGCGTCTGCTCTCCCGAGCAGGGGAAGCAGGGCTTTGCCAGAAGAGAGAAGAGGTTTGACCCTGTTGGAAGCGGTACGTGGCGATATTTGACGTTGTTTCTGCGCTAGCATCACCAGGGCAGGGAGGAAGATGCAGAGTCAGGGGCATGGCACTCCTGTGCTACCTAGGATTTATTTAGGTGGAGTAAGGAACATGGCAATTAAGAACAATTAATTGCAGTCCGCGAGCTGGGGCAGGGGGAGGATGGCTTGGACCTGACCTGTCATGTAGGTGTTTGATACATGTCCTATGCTGCTGCTGCTGCTTTCTGTGGTGGCGTGCGCCTGAGCTTTAAATATCCTGCAGTTCCCGATATCTTGTTTCTCCAGCCGGCTCTCTGTTTCATTCTCCTCTTCTCTCTAGTGTAAAATTTGGCCTAGCTTAAGCTTCTTTCCCTGGCTGTGAAGGTTATTTCCTTCCCTCCTCTCCTCCCCACCCCCTCATCCATCCTCTCCTCCTCTTGCAAATGCTCTCCGACCCTGATTTGGGGTTTCTCTCCCTGCAGTTAGCTGTGGGCTCTGTGGATGCTTTGCTGTGACGGAGGGCCGAGGGCTGACCAAGTCGTGGGGAGGATTTGGATGTAGGCAGAGAGGAGATGGCTGTGCAGCGTGCTCCCGAATCTGCTCTGAGCTTGCTGATGGTAAGTGCTTGCTGAAATCCATTTGGGAAAGGGGGGTGGGCGAGGGGAGCTGCACCGCATGGATTCAGGGCTCCAAATCCACGGGAGGATTCTTTTATGTGAGCCGGTGCTTGGCTTTTACAGGTCCCTGGGAACTTTACAAAAGGCTCATCTGGGGCTTGCATGGAGACATTCCTCCCAGGATGGGTTTTAGCACATCTGGACCAATGCTCAAGGCAGGATTTTGAAGTCACCTTCCCGGCACAGCTGGTACTCGTGTTCGGGGTTTATCCTGAGCAGCAGATTTAATTTTGTTCATTAAATCTGTGTCTTGAATTCTCACGTCCTCCTGCTTTTGCCCTTGCTGATTGTGAGAAAACTTAAAAGATGAGAGGGGGAGCTTGGTTTCTCTGCTGGTTGGGAGGCATGTTGTTAGCTGTGACCAGACTCAGCTGTGGTGTCACTTTGGGGAATGGTCCTCCAATGCAGTGAATAGACTTGCTGCAGAGTGTGTCAGATCTCCTACTGACTGCAGACCACAGGCTAATGATTGCTGTTTATCCGAGCTATTTGCTACAACATGTTGAGCCACTGACCTACTTCTGAAAGTTCTGCATATTTATAATATTTTAAAGAAGATTATTTAGCAGAACATGTGGCTGATTCTAGAAACATGCCAGTGTCCTGCCACAATTAAAATAAACCCTTTTGGTTGGGTATTAGAGAGTTAGCTTTACTGATTTTATTTTTTTTTCCTCTCTGGTACTTCTGTTGCCATTTTCTGTACAGCAGCATCAGAGATGTTTTAGTGTAAGATCTCTGCTGGATGTTTTTCTACCTAAATGCCACTGTAATATTTCTGCTGGAGAGTCGTAAGTGGCATGTGTGTGTGCACATGTGCGTGAGAATGCATAGATACATAAGCATTATATACATATTTATATAATTATTGTCATTACTGCTGATCTCTCTTCTGATTGCATTAGGAAATGGTCTCTAGCACTCAGAGACATGATGAGTTTAGTAAAGGGAATGCTGCAGGATAAGAGCCCTGCAGTGCCTAAGGTTGTTAACAAAGGTCAAGTTGAAAAAAGCAAATTTTATGTCCATTACTCAAAATGCTAAACACGCTATTAAACCTCTGCATGGTTTGTTTTATATTTGTCAGTGACTGACTTGCTGTGCAAGCTCATTTTATTTCCCCTTGCTTACCTCCGGCCTTCCTGGCTTTTTAAACGACCTCTAATTTCTCTTTCAAAAATAAATTGATGAGTGTCTGTAACCCCTGTGTCATTGTTTGGGCTCTATATGCTTTTAGTTTCAGTACCCTTTGATTTCTTGAGTTAAACCTCTCTTTCCTCAATCTCTGTACTCCTTGAACAGACCTTGTCAAACTTAGGTGCAGTGCCAAGCTGTCAGCAAATTTTCTCTTCTAAAATGTGGCTTTCTGTGGCTACATGGCCTTGCCCTGGTTGTTATTTTTAGTTGTGTTGGGTGTTTCTACAGCTCTGACCTGTAACCAGGACTCCTTGGGTCTCCACCTTGGGCACAGACCCAGGTGGATAGGCTGGGCTGGGCTGGGTTGGGGGTCCACAGCCAAAAGGGTTCCTGCCTTTGACCCTGTGGATGGTTGAGGGGTGGTAGGGGTGGAGATGTATTTCTGGGTCAAGAATGGGTTCTTGTAAGGGTGGGCTCTGCTCCAGGATGATCTGGTAATACAGTTTGGAGATTTGCTATGGAAAATGCTGCACTTTTCAAACTGCTCCTTTGGCCTTGGGTTTTTATTGAGTTTTGAATCAGCTTAGATGTTAACTATAAAAACCTCATCCTTTCCCCTCTGCTTTGCCTTGGCTTTGATGGTATGCTTGAGCAGGCTACCCTTGAATCAATAATAAATTCTTGCATAATTCATCCCACAATTAACAGCTATAATGGCATCTCTTCTAAAACTGTCACCCTCCCGAGATTCAAAGATTAGATGTCTTTGAGAAGTCCACAGAAGTAGATTTTAATACTTCAATGAGAATTCTCCAGTGAGAGAGTTTTCTTTCAGCACTAGGAAGTATTTCAGTACTGCATTTCCCCTGCAATAGGATGCAGAATGTGCACCCAACCATCCACTTTTCATGAGACATAGTCAGCAGCATTTGGCAGTGCTGCATCATAGTCTGAAAATATCTCCTTCTCAATGGGGTACCACAGAGCACTTTGTGCTGCAAAAGCAACCAATGTACAGAGCCATTAATTGCATTTCCTGGAATTTGATGCACTGAGTGAGTGTTCCAAATCAGGAGTTTTCTCATCCCAAAATCATTTCTGGTAGATGAAGAAAGATGGACATCTCTGGAGTGTGAGGCTTCTCTCCTACAGAAGGACCATTCACAGGACATGGATATCTAGCACCAGTATGCCCCAGCAGAGAGCTGCTCATGAGACCAGGTGGCACTTCAGGGTGCCAGTTGTGCTGACAGCTCATGACTCACCTGTGTCCAGTACATACTACCCAGGACATGGTGTTGGTGTGGCCCAGAGCAGCTCCCAGTTGCACATTTCTTGTTCAGCCATTATCTCATTACACCTGCAGTCTCAGGTAGACAGATCTCATTTCTCTTTAGTGAAAAAAAAGTCTGTATAATTACTTAATCTAAATTGAGTTAAAAAAAAATACATTATTTTCTAGCCAGTTCAATACTCTGGTGTATTTTTCCCCCTGTTTATAGTGATTATTTCTTCTTCTTCTTCTTTTTTTTTCTTTCTCCCAGGCCAGGGAAAAGGCTCAATGAAGGAGAATTTCAGTCTTAAACATACATTTTCCTAAAATAAAGATATTGTTTTCATACAAAGACTGCAGTCTGCAAATGTAACTGCAACTTGTCCACTCTGGTAAATGTCTTGTACTACAAATGGCTCTGGAATGTACCTGGTCTGCAGGACTCCTGCCTCTACCTTGCTCCAGAAATCACATGAGATGAGGTATGTTGCCTGGTTCAGCATAGGAAATTGGGCAGAACTGTGCCCAAAGTGACTCTGCTTGTAGCATTCTCAAATCATTCAAACAACTTCCTCAGCTTCTGTGAATCAAGAGAGGGGAACATCTAAGCATGAAATAGCAAGTACCATGTCTTGTTAGGACTGATAACACCTGCTGTGTTAAGATCATTAATACTGATGGGAGTGATACCAATAGGTTTTTATGTCTATCTTATTAGTATATTGTAAAATTTTAAAGCTGGAGACGTATTGACTGCACATATTTTAACAGCACAATAAGTTACGATACCTGGTGTCTCCTGAGACAGCATTACTGCATCTTGTGAAAATACATCTCAGGGACTTGACTTTAAAACTATTCTAGGTCATAACACTAACACTAATTAATCTGTGTTAAGTGACAACAGAGGTTCCAATGAGCAGCATCTATAGCTCAATGTTTACCAATTAATCTAAAATGGTAGGGAAGAGAAGCACAGTTCTCTGTTTGCAGTAAAGCTCCAGCTTCTAGCTTCAGCTAGCTGCTCTCACCCTCTCCATCCAGATGAAGTTTTTCCTTATTTATAATCTAGCTTTACTCTTTCTGATCCCTGGCAAATACTTTCCTTGAAGAAATAACAATATAACATTAGAAAATAAATACACTTGTAAATTAGTGGTAACCGCTTGTGTTTGGAGGAGCATCATTAATTTCTGTGTGATGCTTTCATGTGGTGAAATTCATTATTTTGGATCTGAGTTACAGCCAAGCTGAGGCTGGAATAGAGTTGCATGTGAGATTTCCTAAGTGACCTTCATTACATGGGACTTGGTTATCTCTATAGTTCAAAGAGAAAAAGGCCAGCAGGGAATTTGGAGCTTTAACTCAGTCTGTGCTGTTCACAATGCCCAGGGTGAAGAGGGAGAAATTGGGTGGCCAGTGCAGTATTGAGGCCGCTGACCTTGGTATTTCCTTTTTCTGCTGGGAGCCAGACACCTGCAGCAGAAAGATGTGAAAACTGCTCTGTTTCTAAACTGCATCAGAAATAATTGCATCTGAGTGTCATTGTCCACTGAAAATCCCAGATTTCTAATGTGATTCCAGTACTCCTTTTTAAGAGGGCTCTCCTGAATCATCCTTCCATCCCTCAAGCAAAGCTACACTGGGGTCCTCAAAACAAGGTGAACCTCCTTGATCTGATAATTTTTCTGGAGTGTTGCAATGAACTCTACAGAATTGCTCTTAAACCACACTCCAGGATTTAACTGTATCCTTACTAAACCCTATGAGGGCCATGCTCTGCTTGGTTGGCTGCTTGACTTGATAACATTCCAGATATTCCATAAATTATTTAATATGTTTAACTGCTACGTTTTGTGTCTGAAGTCTGCCCTTGTGAAGACAAATTTGGTAACTAAAATGATATAGAGCTTCCAAGCCCCATTTAGACCTAGGACTGCTCCCTCCCCCTATAAAGCTGTGATCTGTCCCCCTCAAACCTCAAACAGATTGCAGCAGCACAGCTCAGCTTGGAGGATCATATTAAAACCTTTGGGAGCAGCAAGGTTACAGTGGAAGGATGAGGTCATTTTCTGCCTCTCTCATCTCAGGCTTAAATTATTTCTGTGTTGACAGTGTGCAAAAGCCCTCGACATTCAAACCTCCTCGCTGCAACCTCACCTACAGACCGCACTGCCCTGGAAGGTCAATGCTTGGCACGCTCTTTCCACGGAAACAAAACCCACTCCTTGCTTTCCGTGGCATGGTGGGGAGGTTAATGCAGCTGATCCCAGCAGATGCTGAGGCAGGGTGACGTGTCAGCAGTGCATGACTGATACACATTGCTCTGGGTGTGAGCAGCACTGCTTGGCAATGAACAGCATCCTTCCCCCAGGATCCCGCTGCTCCGCTGACATCTGGCCCTCTTCAACTTCATGCCCAAAATGAGGTCTGTGGAGACACTTGCACAGCAAGGGGAGGTGATTGTGCAGCTCTCTCCGTGCTATTTTCGCAGATATTTCCATCCTGCAGGTGCGTGGGGTCCACCCATGGCCTTGCCAGAAGGTCTGGGTAGGAGATGCAGATGAGCCGCGGCACCCGGAGGTGGCTGGGGAGGAATCTCCAGGGATCTCCCTTCCTCCCTGGCTCTGCCCTTGCTCCAGCCAGGCAGTAATTTGCTAATGGGCTTCACGAGCAGCAGTAGCTGGGCTGTGCTGGTTGCTCTTTCAGAGGATGGGATGAGAGTAGCAAATCCCTGCTTGGTGCCGTGTGGCTGCATGCTACCGTGGACTGGGAATTTGGCCATTTCTTGTTGGTAATTTCCCCTGTAGCACTGAATTATTTCTGAACTTTACTGTTTGCCTTTGTAAACTTGCAGTAAGTCTTCAAACACAGTGATTTAATTCAGCTAAATGAGATTAAACACTCCCTGGGATTACTCTTGGGTTCCCTGTGGTGGATGTCACCTTTTAGCCATCTGAGCTGCACAACTATAAAATTGTTATCCTCCCATTCTGCTCTAGTGCATGCCATCAATTTTCTTTTCCTTGTCCCTCTGCTTGAGCATGCCATTAAAGAAGCCGACCATAATGTTTGCACATCGGAATTCTCACATTTATTACTATGCCTTGAAAAAAGAGTTAGAGGGATTAATGGTTTATACGGCTTTTGCTTTGTATTCTAGCTTTTCATTCTGAATGACTGATAAAATTATCTCATCAGAGATTTGGCCATTGATTTTATTTTTTTTTTCCAATGATATAGAGCATTGCTATTTGTAGAAGAGAATTAGCAGGCACTTGAGTAAATGATCATTATGATTAATTGGAGCATTTCTACAATTAGAAGAAAAGTAGCACGTTAACAAGTTGAAAAGATCTCTAAATAAGTCAACCTCTTTTGACAAAATAAAAAAGAATCATATCACTTTGGCTTTTCAAAAATAAATGCATTGGAAAACTTGACTGATATCCCTAAACTAAAATAAAATGTTAAAAATGCTATAATTGCCCTAATAAAGAAGCAAGGTTATGAATAGCTATTAATACATGAGAAGGACTTGTGACATTGGAAAATTGCAATTTTTCCCATTCTTTGCCTTCTGGTTGCGAATGTCATACTTCTGTAATTACTGTACTCATAATTCTCAGCCTGGCAATGATCCAGCCTGCTGACAGGCTAATGTGGTTAGCACATCAGGACTGAGATGTACAGAAGTCCCATGTGGATCCTTCCTCAGTACATCCCAGAAAACGCAGATTTTTGTGATGTGGTACCCAAAGCTGCTGTGCTCAGGTGGCCAGTCCTGCCAGCACCAGCAAAGGCTGCTTTGTGTCGTGTGCCTTGCTGAAAACAAAAGCCACCGCAGCTGGTGGCTGACTCCCCCACCAAAATCTGGTTAGGGGGTCAATCAGAGAAACTGGATGGAGGTTTGGGCTTTCACCAGCCAGCACACCATTCCCAGCTCTCCAAAACCACCACAAAGGCTGCCAGGGAATGTGTTTCCACCTTTGCCATCACTGCCAAACCTTGAGTAAGCACCTCCTTGTGCTCCTGCGGACAGATACATACATTCTGTCCCCACGTGTCTTAATTCTTTCTGCTTTTAACTATCAGCAAGCACAGAAACTTGCAGAAGTACATTGAAATCAGCCATTTCACAGAGGTTTTAATGGCACTGAGATCAAACTAAGCTGAACACATCATCTATTTCAAGAGATATGAATTTTCTTGTTTAAATGAATTCTTGTGCTGGCCTGAAACTGCAGCTCTCAAAGCATGTGACCAAAGTTCCTGCTTGCTTTTTTGAAAGGTCTTATCATATGAGGGAGTCCTGCTCAGAGCCCTGTTAGCACACACTTGTCCAGCAGCAATGCCTGAGACCAAGTCTTGATTGAAGGCATGAGATACCAGTGCTCCTTGAGAATCCTCCCAGGCACAAAGACACCCACAGATTGCCTGTATTTCATGGAAACAAAAGCCACAGTGAGTGCCAGAAACATATTTACAGGCATGGATCTACAGGCACAATCTGATCAGCTTTTTGCATCCTTCATGGGATTGAAGCTGGTAATTCTCAAATTAAAGCCAGCAACTCCTAGAGTTAGCTCTAGTGCCCAGCCTTAGCCTTTCAGGTCCCTAAAAACCTAGTGATAGTGCTGAAATACAAACAACTGACCAGCAACAGGGGCACTTGAGCCCACAGTGCTTGGTGTTCAGGGCATTTTGCAAAAGCCTTGCTGAAACAATAAAATATAATTAATGAACATAAACTGTGAGAGCACACCTGGGTGCAAAAATAATCTACCCCAATATCTTTGTAAATCTGTTGCAAGGATATTGGGGCATCACAAAATTTGCTAAAAGCAAATTCTCCTTCCTGTCCTTACTCCAGCACACACTGGAGTGTGGGAACCACCTCTTGCCAGTGAAGAGATGTTCTCTGCAGTGTGCATCTCACTGTTCTCCCTTCTCTCAACCCATTCACAACCATCAGGGAGAAGAAAATTATTTTTAGGGAGGCTTTTCTAGCACAGGAGCAGAATTCACACAGAGCCTTGCTCCACAATATTTTTCTGTCTGTGGGCAGGCTGTGATAATCCTCGTACTGTGAGACACTCGGCTTTGCCTCCCCAGAATTGTGCAAAGTTAATGGAGGAGTGTTGTAGAACATATGTTTGGCTTAATATAGGTTCAAGGGGTTTTTTAGTCTAATACACTAAAATAAAATCCAGGACACCTTCACAGTAAATAAGATTGACAAATTTTTCATTTTTTAATAATATGAGGCTAATTGAGCCACAGTGGTCAGAGCACATTGTATTTCCTGGTAATTAATTGCTGGCTGCAATAGTTGACTCCATAAAACTACGCCTCAGGCCATTAACCCCAGGTCATTAGTACTCAAGGAAATGTCTAGTGAAGGTCATTATTACTGCTGCTATATAAGCTATTGTAATAGAAAAGACTTGGCATGAGCTTTTCAAGAACCCATTTTCCCTGTTCTGGTCTCATGTCAGAGATCTGGGTGCAAAGGCTGTTCCCAATTAGTCTGCATTTACATTCATTTTCGGGGGTTAGAGTTTGCCCACTTTTGTAAAACAGAAACAATTTAATTGGAGTGTTTGAGAGGTTGCTCATTTAGCTTTATGTGGCCTGAAATGTTTGCCTTCCCGAAAGATTGACACAGGTTTGTGCTGTCAGTCCCAGGGAATGGACAACAACCGAGTGAAAAGCCAACAGATCCCTTGTGTTGGCTTCTTTAGCAGCAAGGCACAGACTCTGGGTGGGTGGCTATGGGGAAAATGGGGAAATTGTTGCACCTTGTGGAACCTCTGCTGTTTGTGTCCTGATCTCTGCTTTGGATTGGGTTTCCAAAGTTTTGTTGATGGACCAAAATCAGCCTTCTCAAAAACAGCTTTTCTTTTGCTTATCCTGACATCTCTGGAAGGGCTTCCAACTCCCAGATCGAGAAGGAGCTATAGGGACATTTGTGTTTGTGCTGTCCCTCAAACTGCTCTGTAGGTCAGAGTCCCCAGAGCAGCAGAATAATATTGCTACTGAAAACTGAAGATAGAAAACCACAGTTGTGAGGATTATTTCCCCCCCGGTGCAGTTGAGAACTTTGTTGTTGTTGTTCAAGACAAACTGTTAATGGAACAAAAAAATAATGGGAAACAATTTTCAGTACTTTGCTTTAATAAGCTATTAGTAACAATAGCACTTATTTACTACCTTAAAAACGGTTAAACAGTTTTATGTTGAATGCTGTTTTCTCTAATCATGTGTTTAAAATGGGGTGAGTATTTTGCACAAACCAAAGTCCTTGAATCAATATTATGAGACTGCTGGCTCTATAACATTGTGAGGAAGCACTTCAGCTCTAAATAGACAAAATTACAGACTGCAGAAGATATAAAGATAGCACAAGAAAAAGGATGGGGGAGCTTTGTAATCTGCTGATGTTATTAGCTGTGTTTTGTTTTTTTCTTCCCCACTTCAAAATTTTGGTTTGGAGTCAGGAGTTAAACAAATGATAGGAAGAGATCTATTTTGCCATCTTGATCAGTACAGAAACTTCATTTGTCACCATCTTTATATAAGCAAAGGCTTACTTGTTCAGAGTCCCCTGCTGATGGAATACCTCTCTTCAACTCTCTTCCTCTGAATCTAATATAATTCACTGTCTTGGAAGAAGTAATAAACTAACCATCCCGCTTACACTGGTTCCAACACAAATATTTTTGTGTTGTGGAAATGTTTTGAGCTATTCTTCCATCAAAGCTGTGCTACTAGACTTCATTGGTCAGGCAGGGCTTAGGTCAGGGAATTTCTGATTTTTGGATGTCCCACTTAAATTTGAAGATCTAAATAAAGAATCATCCATATGAAGTTTCTGTCAAAGCTTTGATGCACCAGTAGGAATTAAACCTTAGCTGCAAAGTCCAGAGGTGCCTGGTTTCTTGGACATGGATCCTGTTTTGAATGTTCCTGTTTGGTTTGTCTCTGTTTAGGGATTACCCTTCCCAAATACAGGTTTTAAGATTAACTTCCTAAACTTCTTCCAAGAAAATGTATACTTGCTCACATTGCAAATAAAACGTGTCTGCTGTGGCTAACCATGAATATAATTGGGGGAGAGAGGAGGAAATGAGTGCTATCCACTTGCATGATGAAATGTAAACTGATTGCAGAGTTACTGAATATTTTAAGACTGTATGACCACGCAGACAAATTGAAAAACCCAGCAGTTTTGTACATGATGGGAGTAAGGAACAAATCCTATTTGAAATCTGCATCACTGACTATAATAAAGCAGGGGTGGCTTAATTGCCAAAGCTTTTGCACATTGAATAATATAGTAATCTCTTATGAGAGTCAGTTTTAATTTTTAATAATCTTTAATTAAGTAAGCATTCACAACGCATTTGGTATTTGGGCATTAGCACAACAGTCTCTAGGTAGTCAATGTCATTCTTTCATATGCAGGCTGGTGTCAATTGATTTTCCATGGCCAGTAGCTGTAGTTGTGTCTGTTTAAGTTCCAGAAAACTTCCCTCATTGCACAAAACCATTCCTGTCTGAGGGAGAAGGACTTAAGCTTTCTTCTCTTAGGATCATGCTGGGAATAGAGTGTAAATCCATATTATTCTACTTATCTCCATGACATTTCCAATTTCTACAGATGCAATCAGAAGAATTTGTCTCATTGATCTTCAAACTCTTTGACAATTTCACACTCTGAGCTGAGTGGTGTGAGCTGCTCAGTTGCCCCATTGCTTTTCATCAATAAAAGTCTTTACCTAGATCAAGACAGCACGTTTGCTGCATAGGAGCTATGCATCTTGAAGATTGTTATTGGTTTACTGGTGGAATATTTATCTTCAAACTGAAATGAGTTCTTCGATGAGTCATTGCACACATACCCTCTCTTGATATTTTTAGGTGCTAAAGCCACTCTTTCAATGAGGCTGGGTTGGGGAAAATTGTCCATAATGTTTCAGATGTACAATTAAAGTGCCATCTGCCTCTGTGATGCAGCAGATGTATAATTGATATTCACTGCTGATTTGCCTCTTGATTTTCTGCAGACATTGAATGCTGTAATTGTTTATACAGTATGATCCTGAATACCCATGTGAGAATTTTCCTCCTCACGTGTTCCTAACAGAAATATCACTCCCATCCTCAATACTCATGAGATGGATTCATTAAAAGATAATTTGCAGATAGCTAAGCTAAAATCTTACAGAAATCTAGCGAGTAAGTAAAAAACAAGTTTCCAAAAGGAGCAGATTATTCCCAAAGGATCATGTTTTAATACAGGAGAGCTTGTTGGGAAAATGTAAAATGCTGATGCACAGTCTGGTTACCTTTGTACACTGTTTCCAATGCAGGTTGTAGCTAGGAATAAAAAAAAAAAAAAA